>OZ008368.1:113137098-113428212 GCA_963931995.1 Phaonia tiefii | reverse complement strand
ATGCGGCCGTAACAGCTAACTATTCACTCCAAAACCTAAAATGGCACTTCATTCCTCCAGGAGCTCCTCATATGGGCAATAGCCTGCGGGTGTAAAATGCCTCAAGTCTCACTTTTCACGTTCGAGGAATTCCCCACCCTCCTGGCGAGGATAGAAGCCTGCCTTAATTCGCGACCTCTGTCGTCGATGTCGCAGGAACCTTCTGATTTTTCGGCACTAACACTGGGATATTTCCTGATTTTTTCTCCAATACTTGTTCCAATCGATCCGATAATTGAAGGACATCCTGTCTCCGTTCCAAATAGATGGCAGAGGCTGAAGGACATTCTTCACATTAGTTATATATCTACATCAGTTATATCCACATCACTTATAGATTTTGAGATGGTTGGTGTAAATGTTAGGTAAGTTTCACAGGAATTATGCCACCTAATAGATGAACGAGAAGTACATCCTCGTCAGTATTAGATGCATCAAATGTTAGATTTCGTAACACATTGCAATACACAATGTTTTTTTCGCTTTCATGGTACAAACTCGACGTAATAAAATCGAAAAAGTTAGACAATAAGGGACTCACATTTCAATCGGGAATTCCCGGGATTCGGGGAAATTAATTTATTTTTCAAATGAGTTGTGTTGGTTATATGGTCTGCACATATATGTAACTTCTCCCATTCAGATTCGAGATCTTCGAAGGTCAATATAATTCTTTACTTTTTTATAAAGTATATAGTATAAAATGAATACATAAAGCAATATGTAAATAATATTAAAGTTATGGTGTGGTTTCTTATATTCTATATACTCTTCTATTCCTTTGACATTGTAAAATTTATAATAGGCAATATTTAAGTAATATTACAGGGTAATTTATTAAAGTTTGGATTTGTAGAATTGATGTATTCCAACGGCTTTCATTACTTAGAAGTTTGTAGTCGTTTACTGGTATACTACAGTTATCGAATTTTATTAAATAATGTCCTTGTAAAGTGTAAGTAAAATCTGTACAAGAATCATAAAGATTAATATTAGTGTTGATTACAATTATATTTCCAATATCTATTTCATTGATCTCTGTTTTATCCATTTTACTTTTAGAACATTCATTATAACGATTTATTGCTATACATTTCCCAACAGTATTCATTTTACTTAATATATTTTCAATGTTCACTTAGTATGTATGTGATATTATCAATATCAATAGCTTTCCAATATTTTGTTTATTTGACCAATTTGTCGTTTGGTGTAAATGTTAGGTAAGTTTCACAGGAATTATGCCACCTAATAGATGAACGATTCCTGTGAAACTTACCTAACATTTACACCAACCATTACACCAACCACCAACCTTGGCTCATTTCATGAAGGAAAGTCCACTAGGACCATGTCCGAAAATGCAAGGGTGCGAAATGGCAGCGGGTTCAAAATTTTCGGATTGGTGGTCGGAGGGAGTAGGGTAAAGTTGCTAACTTCTGAGCCAATGGTCGGATTTTTTGTTTTTGGGCATATGAAAAAAAAAACATTTGTTGTTAAAGGCCTCTTAAATCGCACAGTTTGAAAATTATTCTTTTTGGTCAATTGGATCAATGGTCACTGGTCAATTTTCATGTTGTTGTAATTGCTCGTTCAAAGGATATTGATTTTTAAAAAATCGATTTTTTTAAAGGACTGTTGTGGACTATTGGTCATAAAATATTGGCCTCCCTGAGACAAAAAAATTCGCTATATCAAACTTTAAAATCGGACTGTAAATATGGAAGATATAACGAAAAAACTAAAAAGGCGACCCCTACGTTCGGCACAAAAAAAATTATTTTTTTTTGTAATGTCCTTGGAACAATACATTATATTCGCTGGTTTACTGTGAACTTTGTTTTTTCGATACGGCCTAGAGTACATATAACGTAGTTGAACATGGATTGCAGTGATTTTGTGGCGATTGAGTGTGTTGAAATCACACTTGTCACCTCTTTCAAAGGAAGTTTAAGCGCGATTAAACGTATTTGCAGGAAAAGAATTGATTGAGGAAAGAGTGATTTTCTTTTTTACATTGTTACGAATAGGAGACTTTAATGAAACGAAACATATTATGTGGCTTACTTTGCAAAGTCTTTGAATGATATACGAATATCAGATTCTTCACTACCTACTCCTTTTCTTTAATAAGCTTTTACTTTTTATCTTTTTTGTTTTTTTTAACAGTTTACGGGTTATCATGTGCCTTTATTATTAATACATCCGGAAATCAAGTCACAGGTAATTCAAACAATTTGAAACCAATCGTACTCGTTCTCTTGTTTATTAAACTATATCATACCTTGATTTAGTCTTCATAACGATTGTCTTATTCTTGTTCTTTTGACGGTAATCGAAGGACCATGTACAATTCTGGGATCAGCTTTCTGGAAATGGACCGTATATATTGTTGGGAAACTCACAGAATTGCAAATTTCGTTTCTTGTCCGATGGCAATATATAAAAGAAATGAGTACAACAATGTCTTTAAATCGATGAGTTCCGATTTATTTCAGTAACAGTTCCAAAAGTGAAGTTTTTTGTCGTACCGTAAAGCAGCAATCACAAATTCAGCAGTACAGTAAATTAAAGATGGGAACTCTTTATCCATTTGAGTAAAAGCTTTTTTACGATTGTGTGAAGAAATTGATAAAGGGTTCCCATGTGCGAACATAAATAATAGGTAAATTCATTGGATTTTACTTATATCTAGTCATTATTTAGTATCGAATATAATAATGAGATATTGTTGAAGACGCTTCAACAACGTTCTTATCGGTGGGGATTTCAGACCTTCCATAATGCTATCTGGTGTAAAGCGTTAGATGTGGGGTTCCTTAATGGTCCATGAAACTAGTTTCAAATAGATCTCAACGGCCTCCATTTTGCTTCGTTCTTCTTCTTCCGCCACCACCAATGTTTCGAATTGCTAAAGAGATTTCACGTTTTTGGGAGCTGGGGATCCACGGAAGAACTTCATATCAGGAGATGACAAATTCTGTGAGGATTTGTTCGTCGTGACTACGAAGAGGAGCGAAGATGGTAAATACATTGTTCGTCCATCATTTAAAGAAGAATATCCTAAACGAGGACAAGTGACATGACTCAATTCCTTCGAAATTAAGTTCGCCTTCTCTGAGGTCCCGACTTTAAGAGTTAGTATAATAAGGCTATTCAAGAATACGTCACTTTGAAGAATATGTTTGAAATTCGGCATTACTCTTTACCACATCATGCAGTTATAAAACCGGAACTTACGACCACTAAGGTTCTGCTTTCTCCAACGAGTTATGTCTCAACGACATTTTGTTTTCTGGTCCGGTACTTCAAAATGACTTAACGCTTCTATTTCTGAAGTGGAGAATCTTCTGTTTCGTATTTCATGGCCATATTCAAAAAATGTATTGGCAGATACTAGTCCATACTCCATTCCTGAGAATTCTATTCCGCAAGCACCTTCATGAAGATGTTCATGATTTTGAACTGAAGACAGTGACAGTGAAGACAGGAATATTTGATGCATCTAATACTGACGAGGATGTACTTCTCGTTCATCTATTAGGTGGCATAATTCCTGTGAAATTTACCTAACATTTACACCAACCATCTCAAAATCTATAAGTGATGTGGATATAACTGATGTAGATATATAACTAATGTGAAGAATGTCCTTCAGCCTCTGCCATCTATTTGGAACGGAGACAGGATGTCCTTCAATTATCGGATCGATTGGAACAAGTATTGGAGAAAAAATCAGGAAATATCCCAGTGTTAGTGCCGAAAAATCAGAAGGTTCCTGCGACATCGGCGACAGAGGTCGCGAATTAAGGCAGGCTTCTATCCTCGCCAGGAGGGTGGGGAATTCCTCGAACGTGAAAAGTGAGACTTGAGGCATTTTACACCCGCTGCCAATAGCCTGCCCATATGAGGAGCTCCTGGAGGAATGAAGTGCCATTTTAGGTTTTGGAGTGAATAGTTAGCTGTTACGGCCGCATGAAAGTCCCGAATAAATTCCCTCGCTAGAATTTTAGAAGCCCCAACAAATGTTGTACAATTATCGGAAAATAAAGGCCATGGGCATCCTCTGAAATGTAGACGTCTATAAGTCAGACGTCGCTTCGAGGTGTATTTCTTTCGTCGCGAAGCGTACGAAGATGCAGACGTAGCCCTTTGCCATACGGCATGCTCGTAAACGGATTCAGGTTCAGACGCTCCATAAACCGACTCAGGTTCAGACGCGAACTGGAACTATTAGATTACAGTGGATGTTGCAGAAATTCGAACGGATTTTTTGTTTTTGGGCATATGAAAAAAAACATTTGTTGTTAAAGGCCTCTTAAAAACGTTTCCAACAAGCCCAAAAACAAAAAAATCCGACCACTGGCTCAGAAGTTAGCAACTTTACCCTACTACCCTCCGACCACCAATCCGAAAATTTTGAACCCGCTGCCATTTCGCAACCTTGAATTTGCGGACATGGTCCTAGTGGACTTTTCTTCATGAAATGAGCCAAGGAATACGCTGGAGAAATTTGTCTGGAGAAATTTGTCCGGAACTTTCTGAATCACCCTGTATATTTTCCTTTTATATTTATCCTTGATTCTCTTGAAAGTTTTTAAAATTGTCAAAATCAGGCAGATTTATCTTTTGATATTTTTCTTCAAGAAAAAATTCCAAATTAGATTTATTTGATTTCTGTATTATTATTTATGTACAAAAATTATTTTTTTGCTTTTTAATTTCGTTCCGAAAATTTTCGCTTTTCTCATTTTTTAATTATGTCCCGAAAATTTTCGCCTTTTGTTTTCGTTTTAATTTTAGATTTTTTTTCTTAATACATTTTCTGTTGAATATCAATTAAACGATTAAATCCAACGATTTTATTTTATTGTGGTAGTGGTTTCATTCTTCTTTGTGTCGACGACCAGCGAGATCGTACTATTGGCGTTGTTGTTATATGTGTGTAACCAGTTACATTATTTGTTTCTCGTTCATATGTTGTGTATATGGGGCATTCCAAGTCAAATCGAACAGTTTGAAAATTATTCTTTTTGGTCAATTGGATCAATGGTCACTGGTCAATTTTCATGTTGTTGTAATTGCTCGTTCAAAGGATATTGATTTTTAAAAAATCGATTTTTTTAAAGGACTGTTGTGGACTATTGGTCATAAAATATTGGCCTCCCTGAGACAAAAAAATTCGCTATATCAAACTTTAAAATCGGACTGTAAATATGGAAGATATAACGAAAAAACTAAAAAGGCGACCCCTACGTTCGGCACAAAAAAAATAATTTTTTTTTGTAATGTCCTTGGAACAATACTTTATATTCGCTGGTTTACTGTGAACTTTGTTTTTTCGATACGGCCTAGAGTACATATAACGTAGTTGAACATGGATTGCAGTGATTTTGTGGCGATTGAGTGTGTTGAAAACACACTTGTCACCTCTTTCAAAGGAAGTTTAAGCGCGATTAAACGTATTTGCAGGAAAAGAATTGATTGAGGAAAGAGTGATTTTCTTTTTTACATTGTTACGAATAGGAGACTTTAATGAAACGAAACATATTATGTGGCTTACTTTGCAAAGTCTTTGAATGATATACGAATATCAGATTCTTCACTACCTACTCCTTTTCTTTAATAAGCTTTTACTTTTTATCTTTTTTGTTTTTTTAACAGTTTACGGGTTATCATGTGCCTTTATTATTAATACATCCGGAAATCAAGTCACAGGTAATTCAAACAATTTGAAACCAATCGTACTCGTTCTCTTGTTTATTAAACTATATCATACCTTGATTTAGTCTTCATAACGATTGTCTTATTCTTGTTCTTTTGACGGTAATCGAAGGACCATGTACAATTCTGGGATCAGCTTTCTGGAAATGGACCGTATATATTGTTGGGAAACTCACAGAATTGCAAATTTCGTTTCTTGTCCGATGGCAATATATAAAAGAAATGAGTACAACAATGTCTTTAAATCGATGAGTTCAGATTTATTTCAGTAACAGTTCCAAAAGTGAAGTTTTTTGTCGTACCGTAAAGCAGCAATCACAAATTCTGCAGTACAGTAAATTAAAGATGGGAACTCTTTATCCATTTGAGTAAAAGCTTTTTTACGATTGTGTGAAGAAATTGATAAAGGGTTCCCATGTGCGAACATAAATAATAGGTAAATTCATTGGATTTTACTTATATCTAGTCATTATTTAGTATCGAATATAATAATGAGATATTGTTGAAGACGCTTCAACAACGTTCTTATCGGTGGGGATTTCAGACCTTCCATAATGCTATCTGGTGTAAAGCGTTAGATGTGGGGTTCCTTAATGGTCCATGAAACTAGTTTCAAATAGATCTCAACGGCCTCCATTTTGCTTCGTTCTTCTTCTTCCGCCACCACCAATGTTTCGAATTGCTAAAGAGATTTCACGTTTTTGGGAGCTGGGGATCCACGGAAGAACTTCATATCAGGAGATGACAAATTCTGTGAGGATTTGTTCGTCGTGACTACGAAGAGGAGCGAAGATGGTAAATACATTGTTCGTCCATCATTTAAAGAAGAATATCCTAAACGAGGACAAGTGACATGACTCAATTCCTTCGAAATTAAGTTCGCCTTCTCTGAGGTCCCGACTTTAAGAGTTAGTATAATAAGGCTATTCAAGAATACGTCACTTTGAAGAATATGTTTGAAATTCGGCATTACTCTTTACCACATCATGCAGTTATAAAACCGGAACTTACGACCACTAAGGTTCTTCTTTCTCCAACGAGTTATGTCTCAACGACATTTTGTTTTCTGGTCCGGTACTTCAAAATGACTTAACGCTTCTATTTCTGAAGTGGAGAATCTTCTGTTTCGTATTTCATGGCCATATTCAAAAAATGTATTGGCAGATACTAGTCCATACTCCATTCCTGAGAATTCTATTCCGCAAGCACCTTCATGAAGATGTTCATGATTTTGAACTGAAGACAGTGACAGTGAAGACAGGAATATTTGATGCATCTAATACTGACGAGGATGTACTTCTCGTTCATCTATTAGGTGGCATAATTCCTGTGAAACTTACCTAACATTTACACCAACCATCTCAAAATCTATAAGTGATGTGGATATAACTGATGTAGATATATAACTAATGTGAAGAATGTCCTTCAGCCTCTGCCATCTATTTGGAACGGAGACAGGATGTCCTTCAATTATCGGATCGATTGGAACAAGTATTGGAGAAAAAATCAGGAAATATCCCAGTGTTAGTGCCGAAAAATCAGAAGGTTCCTGCGACATCGGCGACAGAGGTCGCGAATTAAGGCAGGCTTCTATCCTCGCCAGGAGGGTGGGGAATTCCTCGAACGTGAAAAGTGAGACTTGAGGCATTTTACACCCGCTGCCAATAGCCTGCCCATATGAGGAGCTCCTGGAGGAATGAAGTGCCATTTTAGGTTTTGGAGTGAATAGTTAGCTGTTACGGCCGCATGAAAGTCCCGAATAAATTCCCTCGCTAGAATTTTAGAAGCCCCAACAAATGTTGTACAATTATCGGAAAATAAAGGCCATGGGCATCCTCTGAAATGTAGACGTCTATAAGTCAGACGTCGCTTCGAGGTGTATTTCTTTCGTCGCGAAGCGTACGAAGATGCAGACGTAGCCCTTTGCCATACGGCATGCTCGTAAACGGATTCAGGTTCAGACGCTCCATAAACCGACTCAGGTTCAAACGCGAACTGGAACTATTAGATTACAGTGGATGTTGCAGAAATTCGAACGGAATTTCGCAAGTGTAGGATATCACGAAGCAGCCATGAAAATTACCAAAACCGTTGGTAATAACCGTTGAAAATAACCAAAATCTCGGAAATATGAAAAATGAGTTTTGAGAGGTTTACGTCGTATGTCCGTCTCTGGAACTGAAGAGAGACTGGAATTTGGCAAAGAAGCAGGCGAGCATTAAAGCCATATCCGGAGGAAGAAGTGCGCGGTTAGCAAGAACTGCAGGATTGGTCTCCGATGAAACGTGACACCAATTGGAAGGATCAGTGACTTGAACGATCTATGAAACTCTGTTGGCATCTATTCTATTCAGCAGGGGATGGAATACTTGGGAACGATTAACATTGGAAGCAAGCTATTTATCTTGTCTGCAAACAGGAAAGCAGCACACAATTCTAACCTTAGAATAGACAATTTTTTCACTGGAGCCACTTTCGTCTTTGAATAGACTAGGTGCGTTGATATGGAAGTGTCATATATAAATTAAACACTTTGTTTTACAAAGGGTTAAAAAAATATTTATTTGTTTTTACGGAGCAGCACTATGTGCTTTACATCGAGTTAAACTTACAACTGATCTCTTAATTTTATGTTTGCTGCACGATACCATTTGTCTCAGTCCCAGTGCCTTAGCATGAATTCTTCCCTAAGCAGCTAAACGTGGGAAGCATTAGCACAGAATCTTTGTGCAGAATATTTCTTTAGAATTTTGTGTCACCTGCTACAACAGTGCAGACGCAACGTCAGCAAATAATGTGGGAAGCTAATATGTGAATGAACAGCTGCATTTTTATTGTGGGAAAGTGTTGCAACAATGTTGCTAAAGGGTGTTGACAAAGCGTAGCTTTAACTCTTCCCTCCGAAATTCCAATCGTCCCCGATTGGTTTTAAAAATATGGGATATTGTTTAAACTCGTAAGTTTGCCCATTTTGGGTGTAGGAATTTGGATTCCTTGAGGCTGTTGAGGTAATTGTGGAGGTTCTGCATTAATAATAACGTGTGATTCTATATTAGAAGATTTTTTCATTTTTACTGTTAGAATTATAATGATTAAAATTACAGTGGCCAAGAGGCCAAGGTTGGTAAACAAGCTAGATTTAACCAGTTTATTTAAAGAATTTATTTTCCCAATATTTTTTAAATTTAGTTGCTTCATAAGGTGAAGCGAAAGAACTTCTTCGAAATCTGATTTGGAGTTGCTGTGTTGTACTAAGGCCGGTAGAGGTTTCAGGTTTACAATATCGTTTGTGGCGAACTTATAGTTATTAATTTGTATTGTTTCATTGTTGAATTTTATCAAATAGGATCCATTTAGGCTTCTAGTATTGTTTCCAATATTGACTTTCCCTTTGAAATCATTTAGCAAAATTAATCCTGTTTGAATTTCTTCAATGTTTTTTATATGATCGTTATTTGTGATGGTGCAGTTGTGGGGTTTATTTTTTAAAATTTTTACAATACAATTTTCGTTTGTTAGATTTAAGATTTCATTTTGCTTACATATTTTTACATTGTCAATGGTTTTACAAACGTTTTTTACACCATAATAAGCATCGTTACATTTCAATATTTTTTCATGCTTAATTTTTAAAATAAATTCTCTTCTTTTTAATGGTTTTATGATCATAGATTGGCAAATTTCCTTTCCTGTTTTAGGTATTTTTATAATGTAAATTATTGTTTCATTTTTAACAGCGATTTTAATATCTGCGAAATTTAATGATTCTTCTAAGCTTTCAAAAGGCATATTCTCATTAGTAAAGATATTTTTTATTTGTAATATTTCAGAGTCGGATAGGATAAATGTATTTATAATATTTGCTTTTGTTAAATGTATGGCTGTTTTTATATTTTCTATTTCTTTTTTGACAATATCAATTTTAAATTTTGTTTGCAATATGAATGTATTTCTGAATTCTTCGCCGCTTTTTAAGGTTTTTAATATTTTGTTGCTTACATCTGTGATATTATTTATTCTTTCAATTATTCTCTTATTTATTATAATTTGATCATTATTATTTTTTGTTAATTCTTCAAATTTGTCATTTATTGTTACTAAATCATTATGGTCAGGGCTTCCTGCTAACCATTTCCAAGCTGTACCTATAAAATCTAATGATCTTTTGTCTCTAGTTGTAGGCGTTAAATTGTCTATAGATTGTTCAATGTAGACTATTTCTTCCTCCAGAAATGGGAATAAAGGATGGGATGTTGGGATAGTTTTGATAAAAGCAAGTCGTATGTTAGATGTAATGATGGAAAATTCTGTAAGATTTATGATGTGAAAAATCCTGTAAGTTCCGGTTTCTGTTTTCGCAATGCCGTCATCGATGGTTACTATTTCTGATTGCGAATATTCTGATATTTCGACTGATCCTTGTCCTAAGTGGTTGTTGATGATGAAAAGGAGTGATCTGAAAGATAGTATTTTATTGATTTCTTATACGGTCTTTGTGTACTATTTTCCCTGACTCTGTTGTAACTGTGGAATTTTTATTTTCTTTAACAATTTCTTCTTTATATCTTTTTGAAAGTTTGGTACCTAGTCTTTTATTTTGTTTAACGTAAATTTTGTTTCCTTCCTCGTAATTAATATTTTCAGATTTATTTTTGTTATGGTACTGCAAGTCTTGCTCTTGTTTTCTTTTAAGCTTTTCGCAATTAGCTGTCCTTATTTGTTCTCTATTGTCAGGGTCGGATGAAGTTGGTCTTCCAAAAAATAAGTCAACTGGTTTTTTACCCGTGACGGAATGAATGGTGTGATTGTATTCGTTTACTGAACATTCTAATAATTCGTCAAAATTCTTGTCGGTATGTTCTTGTTTGAGGCATCTCATGATTTCGGCTATTGTGGAATGGAAGCGTTCAATTTGACCATTTACTTCGCTTTTGTAAGTGGGAGCAATGAAAGTATTAATATGAAATTCATTTTCTAACATGAATTTACTTGGTTGTGAGCTAAACGCTTTTTCATTATCAAAAACTATGTTCTTAGGTACTCCAAAGTGAAATATGATTTCTCTTAGAGGTTTTCTAATGTTTTCCATACTTCTACCATCTATATTCTTTGTAACCGCTAATTTTGAAAATGTGTCTATGGAAGTGAGTATGTTGTGTTTATCTGTGGAGAAAATATCTATATGGATCGTATGCCCTGAATATTCGGGCAGAGGAGTGGAACCTAATTTTGTTTTATTTGGGTGACGGTCATATTTGCTTTCTTTGCAAATTCGACATATCTTAGTTATGTTTTTGATTTTTTTAGCCATTGCTGGGAAAAAGTATTTTTCCAAAATCTGTAAACGGTTTTCTTTCTCATTTATATGTGCTCGATTATGTGTTTCAATAATAATTTTGTTTTGTTCCTCTGTGTCCGTCACATCTTCTACCATTTGATGTGTAAATCTGATTTTGTAATTGGCAAAGTGAAGTGGATAAATAGCCTGAATTCTTAGCATTATTTGATCGGATGTCCTTATACCGTTAATTATAGCAGGGTTGAGGTGATTCCTTAATATTTCCACAAGTGAGGATTCGTCGTTGTCACTTATCTCGATTGTGTGCCTATGGTACATGGGGAAAATGATATCAAACTTGTAAGAGGACGTAGACCCTTCGGTTAGGAGAATTTGATTTTTAAACACATTAATAGGAGTTTCCACAGAGTATATTAAATTTTCGGAGGAGCTATCACTACTGTGGACAGTGGGAGTTAACGAATTTATTGTAGCTATCGGTGGTCTGGATAGTAAGTCGGCTACTACATTTGTATTTCCTGGCTTGTAACTTAATTCATGATTATATTCTTCTAATTGAGCCTTCCATCTTTTCATTTTTGCGTTTGTGTTTTTGTTGCTGAGAGCAAAAGTTAATGGCTGGTGGTCAGTAAATATTTTTACTTTCTTTGATCCATAAAGAAAACATCTGAGGGATTGTAGGGCATCAATGATTGCAAGCATTTCTTTTTCATTGGTTGCGTAATTTTCTTCAGCTCTACTTAATGTTCGTGAAAGAAAGGATATTGGTCTGCCATCTTGAGAAAGAACAGCTCCTAATGCATAATTAGAAGCGTCCGTGGTAAGCTCGAAGGCTTTATTGAAATCGGGATAGTGAAGCATCACATCTTCCGATATTAGACAATTTTTCAATTGCTTAAAAGCTTCTATTTGTTGCGCTGATAAGTTTATTGCAGTTTTCTTAGACATGTGTTTGGAAATTCGTCCCAACTCTCCTCTAAGAATTTCAGTTAGAGGTTTAGCGATTTGGGCATATGCTTTTACAAATCTGCGGTAATGTCCTGCCATTCCTAAAAAGGAACGTAAATCGTGGATATTTTTTGGACGGGGAAAGTTTTTTATGGCCTCTACTTTTTTAGGGGTGGTACGAATACCCTTTTGTCCTACTATAATACCAAGAAATTCGGTTTCTTCTGTGATAAATTCGCATTTATCAAATTGTACCTTTAGATTCGCGTTTTCAAATGTGTCAAATATAATTTTGAGATCATTAAAATGCTGTTCCTTGCTTTTGCTGAATATAATGATGTCATCGATGTATACATAACATCGGACACCGATGTGTTCCCTTAAGACATCGTCCAATGTGCGTTGAAAAATAGCAGGGGCATTTCTCAGGCCAAATGGAAGTCGAGTGAACTCAAACTTTCCGTTTGCAATAGAGAAAGCAGTCTTTTCAATGTCTGCTTCATTGAGCGCAATTTGATGAAATCCACTTTTAAGATCAATTGTGGAAAAATATTTGTTTGTTCCCAAATTAGAGAGAATTGTGGTTACATCTGGAATCGGATATTTCTGTAAACCCGAATCGGATATTTCTGTAAACCCGAAGGAGATTTTGATGGACGAATAATGCCATCTTTTAACAATTCTTCAATTTGTTTATCTATTTCATTTTTTAAAGGCATAGGATATGGGTATGTTTTTGAATAAATTGGTCTATCACTCTTGGTTCTAATTTCCGCTTTTACATTAGTTACGAAGGTTAGGCGTTTGTTTGGTGCGGAGAATAAAGTTGGACAGGTATAACAAAGTTTTTTCAGTTTAGTGCTGTCTTCTGAACTAAGATGGGTTATCCGTAGTAAGGTATGCGCAATTGAGTTAATGTTTAATTGTTGCATAGGGTAACTGTACTTATTTAAGAGGGTAAAGTAGTTTTCCTTTGTGAAGATAACAGCATTTAAATCTTTTAATGTATCGTTTCCTATAATGGCTTCAAAGGTTGTTAGGTTGTGTAAGATATGACATTTTATTTTCCCTATATTGTTGCCAAAAATGTCAATATTAGCATGATGAGTAATTTTGACTTGTCCTCCTACTGAATTCGCAAAGAATGGTTTATTGGGTATGGGTTGTCTTATGAGTTTTGGAGTAATATAATTTTTGTTAGAACCAGTATCTAATAGGAATTTGACTTCGTTGCCGTTCTTCATTTTGAAACTGAAATATGGCAATGAAGAAGCGTTTAGTCTAAAAAATTAATGTCGTCAATTGTTGTTTCATCTTCGACATATTCCCCTTCATACTCGAGTTGATAGTCTTCTGGATTTTCTGTGTAGGTGTCTTCGGTGTATTCGACTATTTGTTCCTGTGGGTCATCTGTCCCTGTTTCTACATTGTAAACTTTTGGAAATTTCTTTGGTTGGTGGGTATTTTGGGAGTGTGGACGTTTTTGAAAATTGTTTTGATGATTATGGGATGGTCTATTTTGGTAGTTAACTTGTTTAGTCTGTATGGTTGAGTCTATTTCCATGGGTACTTGTGGTTTGGGTGGAAGCGGTGGATTGGAATGTGCTTGAGGTGCGTAATATGTTTGTTTTTGATTATAATAAGGGTTTTGATTTGGTTTTTGAAATTGTTTTTGAGCGAAGTTAGTAAGCTCTGGATAGAAAGGACGTGAACCTGAAAATTTCTGATACTGTGGGGTATTCTGTTGTTGACGATTATTATTATTGGCTTTATTTTTAAAACCTGAAGTCATGTTATGGGCGTGATTGGCTCTGTAATTCATATTGCTTAATTTTAAACACATATGAAGAGCTTCAGGCAAACTTTTTGGCTCTCTTACACTCAGGAGACTAGGTAAGGCACCGTTTAGTCCTCTGATAAAGGTATCAAGAGCTTTGTCTCGATAAGTTGATGCTAATGTAAGTAAGGCTTCTTCACCAAGTTCTAAACAATCAATTTTGTCTAAAATTAGAGAAAGATATTGATAGACCTGCTGGTAGAATTCTTCAACAGTACTTCCCCTTTGGGCAAGAGTTGTCATTTGATACTCCAAAGTACCAACATCTCTTTTGTCAGAATAATGTAACATTAAACATTTTTTTATTTTACCCCAGTTCAGCGGAGTTCGGTAAGATTCAAGTGCTGCGTCGGCCTCACCGACAATTTTGTGCCGAATAGTGTGAAGAATCACAAAATACTTTGGTGTGTTGCTATTTTGCCCGTACATTTGGAAAATCCTGTCTACAGATTTTCTCCAGGAGCTAAACTCTCCAGGTTTCCCTGAAAACTCCCTGAGACATTTAACCACGTCCGGTACTCTTTCAGAATCTTCCACATTTCTACTAAAATCGATATGTGGTTCTCCTTCTTCTATTATGGTTGGGTGTAAAATTGATTTAATTGTTTCTTCAATTATTTTTGAAAGTTCTTTTTTTTGATTGGTTGTGAAAAATGTGGAGGATGACGGGATGGGATTAGGATTAGAATTGCCTAAATTTAACTTTGACAAGGATGCAGCTATATCTTCTTCTTGACTCATTTTGTATTTTATTAAATGTTATTCTTTGTTTTTATTATAATTTCACAAATTAGAAATATGAGCTTACATTAAAAAAATGATTATTCCCATGGTCATGCTGTTGATCTCCTCTTGTAGTTGATGTTGAGGTTTGTTGATATTTACGTCTTGGAGTCACATGCGATTTGTTTATAGTCACTGTTTGTTACTAATGAATATTCTTTTTGGTTTTTGTTTTTGCTTAAATTCTTTATTGCTTTATTAGTGTTTCATTAATTAATTATATTTTATTTAACTTTGCTTGTTTTAGCTGTTACTACAAATTTCACTTATGGTTTTTATTTTAATTTCGAGTTCATTTACTTTTCGATGTTTTAATTTTGCTTAAATTGATAGTTATTTTATTCATGTTTCATTAATTAATTATATTTAATTTAACTTTGTTTAGTTTTTAATTTAATTTTTACTTTCGTTATATGATTTTCACGATTTTTTTACCTCAAAGGGCTGGACAGTACAGTCCTTCCTTTTTTTAGAACTAACGTTCCAATACTAAGGGGCCACTTTTTAGGTTTTAATTTGTTAATCGGCCGCGTATTTAACTTTATTCAAATTTTCCGACGCGGTCCCTGCTCGGGCGCCAATTAAACACTTTGTTTTACAAAGGGTTAAAAAAATATTTATTTATTTTTACGGAGCAGCACTATGTGCTTTACATCGAGTTAGACTTATAACTGATCTCTTAATTTTATGTTTGCTGCCACGATACCATTTGTCTCAGTCCCAGTGCCTTAGCATGAATTCTTCCCTAAGCAGCTAAACGTGGGAAGCATTAGCACAGAATCTTTGTGCAGAATATTTCTTTAGAATTTTGTGTCACCTGCTACAACAGTGCAGACGCAACGTCAGCAAATAATGTGGGAAGCTAATATGTGAATGAACAGCTGCATTTTTATTGTGGGAAAGTGTTGCAACAATGCTGCTAAAGGGTGTTGACAAAGCGTAGCTTTAACTTATATATACGCATCATAGAACCCGTGGAACAAATGACCGAATGGAAGATCCACTAAGATAATTCTTTGAATTTGGTATTCACTTTCACATTGAAACCCCAGCTGATTCTACAGCAGAATATAGGTAATTATTAGCTTTAATAACCATTGGAATTGGATGTTAGTGCCAGATCCACATTCATATAATTGCGGAGTATATCACTCGCAATTGGCTGACTGGTTTGAACATCATCAACTAGTTGGAGGAGCGTACAAATTACTAAATATGGAGCACAAATGATCCCAAAGGTCACTGTCTTCAGTTCAAAATCATGAACATCTTCATGAAGGTGTTGGCGGAATAGAATTCTCAGGAATGGAGTATGGACTAGTATCTGCCAATACATTTTTTGAATATGGCCATGAAATACGAAACAGAAGATTCTCCACTGCAGAAATAGAAGCGTTAAGTCATTTTGAAGTACCGGACCAGAATACAAAATGTCGTTGAGACATAACTCGTTGGAGAAAGCAGAACCTTAGTGGTCGTAAGTTCCGGTTTTATAACTGCATGGTGTGGTAAAGAGTAATGCCGAATTTCAAGCATATTCTACAAAGTGACGTATTCTTGAATAGCCTTATTATACTAACTCTTAAAGTCGGGACCTCAGAGAAGGCGAACTTAATTTCGAAGGAATTGAGTCATGTCACTTGTCCTCGTTTAGGATATTCTTCTTTAAATGATGGACGAACAATGTATTTACCATCTTCGCTCCTCTTCGTAGTCACGACGAACATATCCTCACAGAATTTGTCATCTCCTGATATGAAGTTCTTCCGTGGATCCCCAGCTCCCAAAAACGTGAAATCTCTTTAGCAATTCGAAACATTGGTGGTGGCGGAAGAAGAATAACGAAGCAAATTGGAGGCCGTTGAGATCTATTTGAAACTAGTTTCATGGACCATTAAGGAACCCCACATCTAACGCTTTACACCAGATAGCATTATGGAAGGTCTGACATCCCCACCGATAAGAACGTTGTTGAAGCGTCTTCAACAATATCTCATTATTATATTCGATACTAAATAATGACTAGATATAAGTAAAATCCAATGAATTTCCCTATTATTTATGTTCGCACATGGGAACCCTTTATCAATTTCTTCACACGATCGTAAAAAAGCTTTTACTCAAATGGATAAAGAGTTCCCATCTTTAATTTACTGTACTGCTGAATTTGTGATTGCTGCTTTACGGTACGACAAAAACTTCACTTTTGGAACTGTTACTGAAATAAATCTGAACTCATCGATTTAAAGACATTGTTGTTCTCATTTGTTTTATATATGGCCATCGGACAAGAAACGAAATTTGCAATTCTGTGAGTTTCCCAACAATATATACGGTCCATTTCCAGAAAGCTGATCCCAGAATTGTACATGGTCCTTCGATTACCGTCAAAAGAACAAGAATAAGACAATCGTTATGAAGACTAAATCAAGGTATGATATAGTTTAATAAACAAGAGAACGAGTACGATTGGTTTCAAATTGTTAGAATTACCTGTGACTTGATTTCCGGGTGTATTAATAATAAAGGCACATGATAACCCGTAAACTGTTAAAAAAAAACAAAAAAGATAAATAGTAAAAGCTTATTAAAGAAAAGGAGTAGGTAGTGAAGAATCTCATATTCGTATATCATTCAAAGACTTTGCAAAGTAAGCCACATAATATGCTTCGTTTCATTAAAGTCTCCTATTCGTAACAATGTAAAACAGAAAATCACTCTTTACTTAATCAATTCTTTTCCTGCAAATACGTTTAATCGCGCTTAAACTTCCTTTGAAAGAGGTGACAAGAGTGACTTCAACACACTCAATCGCCACAAAATCACTGCAATCCATGTTCAACTACGTTATATGTACTCTAGGCCGTATCGAAAAAACAAAGTTCACCGTAAACCAGCGAATATAAAGTATTGTTCCAAGGACATTACAAAAAAAAATATTTTTTTTTTGCCGAACGTAGGGGTCGCCTTTTTAGTTTTTTCGTTATATCTTCCATATTTACAGTCCGATTTTAAAGTTTGATATTTTTTGTCTCAGGGAGGCCAATATTTTTGCTCTTAGGTCCATTGACCTCAAGTGTACCGTTCTAGTACTTACCCCCAAAATCTCATTTCCTACCACCCTAATGTGATATTCGATAATTACAGCACAACTGTTTAAAAAATGCTTTTATAAATTCATTGTTGCAGACCGTAGGGGTCACCTTTTTAAATTTGTCATAGCTTCAGTATTTGCATTCAGATATTAAAGTATGATATATCGATGTGTTTGTCTGTGGCGGACCAATTTTTTGTAATTTAAAAGTCTTTGACCTCAATTAGTCTTGACATCATACCTCAAATTATACAACAAGAAATAAGCAAAAAAATAAGCAACAAAAAGCAAAGTAAAATAATATAAATTTTAGTCGATCATATCTTGACGTGATTCTAGTTTGCTATATTTTTGACGGCTGTCGAGTTTAGATAAAATGTGGCCCATGCGCTGCTCGTCGGTGACCGCCATGGCAGATTCATGTACTACATGAACAAAACGCTCGGTATTCTGAGAATGAGATACATAAGCTGTAAAAAAAAATAAATAGGTTTAGCAAAGAAAACTTTCAAATGAAGATATTTTTCTTGCGCTTACCTGGTAATTCGATTACATCTTGCGAACATTGTAATGCTTGCAGATGCTCTTGGGTATAGAACTGCAAGCATGGCGGCTCTGTCAATTCGAATTTATTCCAATTGATCATATGGATGTATGAGTCACTTTCAAAGTTTATAAAATTAACAACTTGTGGACCGAACATTTGACGAATGCATCCAGTTGCATCATTACGGGCTACTAAAATTTTAGTATAGCCATCTGAACGCACTATCGCATCTTCGTCTGTTATCATCGATTACAAAACATTCTCAGGGTGGAAAAAGTACGAGTTATTTTGGATAACAGGACGGAGGGTCTGTTGAACGTCTTCCGGCAACTGACGAATCCATGCTACGCATTGGAAAATGTTTCGACTTCCGTGAATTGCCAGTGGTTTGCTTTTTACAAGGAACCAGAAAGCGCATATACTTTTACAACGAACTCGGCTAGTTTTTTCAATGGCACCGAAGGTTGAGAGCACGTCACATAATAGCGGAGGATTCGAGAGGCTGTCGTTAGCCAGCGTGCTGTGCTAATACCACCGGGCTTCTCGTGGGCTAATCTCTCTTCGCATTTTCCGCTATGAACGGCTAAAACCATACGGTATAAATAAAGCTTGTCGCCTCGAACATTCCAACCGTCTATATTTGCAGTCATTTCTCCCATTGGAATGGGTTCGAAATTTTCTATAACCTGACCAAACGTAAAAGCGATAAAAAATCAGAAAGTATACTTAGAAACTATTAATATAAACTTACAGAATAATGTATGCAATTCTGAATACCATCTCCAATACTACCAGGCCAGATTCCAGGTCCTTTCTGTTTACCAAGTAATGATCTTAGCAGCGCATTTAGTGGTAACTCGTTGAAGTGGAACAGGCACACAAACCATTGCAACGGTCTCTGTAAATGACGTTCCATTCTGGCAATGACTCCATTTTTGTAGCCAGTGTTAGTAGCAACTAACAGCAACTAAATGATCCATACTGATGTTCTCTTCACTCAAATAATCCACGATGCTTCTTTGGATTCCCCCAGCAGTGCTGTCAGTGGGCGTAGCGTAGCCAATGAATTTGGACTCTGGCTCCTTCACAATAGTGATATGTTCTTCACTTACAAAAACATTTCGCGTTCCATTTACATCAGTTACTCTTTTTAAAGTTGACTCTTTCTTGCCATCGAATGACATTAACAAGTCATTAGGTCTTGCCGCAACCATTGCTTCCTTACGAAACTTTACACGTTCTCTATATATTTTGTTTTTATCAATGATAAGGCCATCAAAGAACTGGCATATATTTTGTACTGTTTCTGGAGGTAACTCGACTTTGGCTTTTGCAGTAATCGACAATTTTATATCTTTTATTAGCATAGTAGCAAGCAAGGCACCGTAGCGAACTGAGGTGTCGGTGCGATCCAAAGCCGAACTAAAATTACGTAATGAAATGTCAGCCACAGTAAATGGTTTTTGTAACGTCTGTGAAAAATCGCTAACATTTTCTTCAAATTCCTGCTCTTCCTCGCTGTCCGGCTCATACCCAACGCTGGCTGTAGCGCTAGTCGATGGTGCTATAGTTGAGGGTATTTGTACACCGCCACTTTCAATCGACAATTGATCATCAACATCATCTAATCTCATCAATCGTGGACCGCACTGATCGATGATCAAGCATTTCGCACATTCTGGGATTTTGTCAGAGGCGTTGCAATTGCATGGAATATTTCTGTCAATGCCGCACTTACAACGCGATATCAAGAACAATTTATTCCAGTCATTTGCATTGTACTTTAATTGATATTTAACCATTTTATAATAATCATCCAAAAGCTTATCCAAACGTTTACGAACCGCTGTTGCAGATAAAATTGGAATTCCTGAGTGATGCCACAAAAGACTAACACTTCTAAAAACTTCTTGTTTGAAAGCACCCAGCTTTCGGTTTCAGTCAGAGTTATGTCGCAGATACAAAAAGTAACTAATTACATCGCGCTTCGTCGGCAATTTGCTGTTGTTTAATTCACTTATATTGAAAGACATTTTTTAGCTAATTCTTTAACAAAACACAATTAATTATTTTAGCAAAGTATAGACGTTACACGTATTACGGTGACAGTTATTGCACTGGTAAACCGAATATCACTGTCAAAATAAAGTAAGAGAGAGAAGTAACGGTATTATATACACATCGATATATCATACTTTAATATCTGAATGTAAATACTGAAGCTATGACAAATTTAAAAAGGTGACCCCTACGGGCTGCAACAATGAATTTATAAAACCAGTTTTCAAGCAGTTGTGCTGTAATTATCGAAATACTTTCTGAGCAAAAGTTTTATGATTTTTCGCGAGCTATAAATTTCTAACATTAGGGTGGTAGGAAATGAGATTTGGGGGGTAAGTACTAGAACGGTACACTTGAGGTCAATGGACCTAAGAGCAAAAATATTGGCCTCCCTGAGACAAAAAAATTCGCCATATCAAACTTTAAAATCGGACTGTAAATATGGAAGATATAACGAAAAAACTAAAAAGGCGACCCCTACGTTCGGCAAAAAAAAAATTATTTTGTAATGTCCTTGGAACAATACTTTATATTCGCTGGTTTACGGTGAACTTTTTTTTTTGTGCCTGTAAGGTGATACGGTCTAATGTACTCTCTTGTACATACGAAACCACTTAGAGTCATTGGAATAATAGTTGAACAACTGAAGACAATGCCATTTGTGGGTCAGTTACGAACTTTTGGTGAAAGTTTATTATGCAAACGAATGTGCATGGAACAGTTAAGAGTAGAGGCATACCGACGTAGATTGCCGATAATTTTGGAAGAGAATAACTTAAATACAAATCAAAACAACAAGAGGAAAGTTTTTGGCATTGTTATTGCTTAACACAGAACGCTAACAATAATATGCAAAAGGTGCTCCGCAGTTGTAACATTGGAAATTTGGGAAGAAAAGTGAAGAAAGATAATAAAAAATATCACGAAAATTACACCAAGTAAAGTGAACAATTTAAAGATTACGTGAGTTGTGTTGAACCTGGCAATACGAATAAAGGCGAGAATATGTACATATGTACATAAGCATCAAAGTTTGCATTTCGAACCTTGGCTAAACATATTTCCAAAGCACAGTAGAAAATTAATACTGCTGAAAAATTTCATATTACAAATTATTAGAAAATGTATATTACACGTGAGTTTGTGTTTGGCGAGTGAATCCAAACAGATCTAGAATTGTTTATCTTCTAAAGTGGTTAACTTCAAAAGGTGTTTAAAGTTCATTTTAATCACGTTAAAAAAGGGAATAAATAAACATTTACTCATTTCTTATTTGTGCCATAAGTCAGAAAGAGCAAAAGAAGAAGAAAACGGAATATCAAAATCGAGAACAACACCGCACAGTACTCGGCATTAGTACACACTATGTAACAAAATAGTGCGTAACTACAAAAATAATTCAACCAACTACAATCCTACAATTACTAAATAAGCATTGGTAGTTCAAATTGCATATTTAAAACATTGATTGCGTATTTTTTACCTCGTTGGAAAATTTCAAGAAGCCCAAGAGTGTAAACAATTGAGTATTGTGAGATACGAAATTAAAACTGAAAAGTGGGAGAATATAGAAAAACCTTTACGTATGTCCGTTAAATTTATGGCGATTTATACATTGGACACTTTGTCAACTAAATCGTTTACTGAAGTTGAAATTAATTGTAACAATTTCATGAATACTTCGGAACTTTTCCTTCAAGATTCTGGTTGCATAGAGCGAGCAACGAATCAGAACCTCATTGACTTTTAAGTTTGGTGAATACTCCAACTTACATATTATAAGTAGACTTGTGCCGAAAACGAAATACCCTAATCAGTCCTGAAAGATTTTCTGAATCTACAAACCCAAAGGAATTTGATTATATTAGGGTTCTGCTATTATATTTTCCCCACACAAAATGAGTACATCCAAATTCATTTTCTTTTCTGATCAAGTCACTACTTATTGCGCAGAATTTTCATTAACTCCACTTTCATTAACTTGAAGATATTTGCGTTGACAGACGACAATTATGCACTGGCTTGGGACGCATTACGTCAACGCTATGAGAATAAACGAATTCTGATCAATCATCAACTGAGGAAGATCTTTGAAATCACAGAGGCTTCTTCTGAAAAGAGTAAGTCCTTAAAGTACGTCCAATATACAATGAACAATTGTCTGTCTGTTTTACAAACTTACAACATTTCTGTTGACAATTGGGATCCCATACTCGTGCACTGGGTTTCGACTAAATAATCGGAAGAAACTTTACTGGCTTGGGAGAACTCGATTGAAAACCATAAAGAGATGCCATCGTGGGAAAAACTGGATGAATTCTTATCGAAACGGATTGACTTTCTAGATTCCATAACGGATATGAGAAAACCCGTTTTGAACCCTTCATCGACAACACAAAAATCACAGAGCTTTCACATTAAATCTGATACACCGTTCCGACCGTGCAAAGTTTGTCAACAACATCACGCTTTGAGAACCTGCCCCCAATTCAAAGCGTGGCCGCTAAGTGAGAAAAAGAAGTTCGTCAGTGATGATAAGTCTGCGAAAACCGCTTATCATACGGACATGACTTACAAAATTGTCAGAGTGAAAAACGCTGTCAACAATGTCAACAACTACAGCATTCGCTTTTACATCCGTTACACAACAGTGTCGACTCACAGCGAACAAAACTCAGATCATATAGACCTCAAATGACTCAAGGTCATATAGAACCGCTTACCAATCAACCAAATTTTCTAATAGACTTGAAACACAATGAACACCCGCATGATTACGGTGGTACATCACGTGTACAGTCATATTACTCTTCATCCGCAGAGAAAACTATTCTCCCAACCGCACTAGTAGGTATCGAATATCTTGGAACTGTCTTCCAAGTTCGAGCCTTTATAGATCAAGGTTCACAAGAAACTTTTATCTCACATCGAACGATCAATCGTCTATCTATGCCAACAAGAAAATCCTTTTCGAAGATTTTAGGCCTGGGCGGAACTGTGCTTGAGAATTCGAGCAAGATTTGTAACATAACGTTAAAATAAAATAAATCTTCATTTTTCATTGCAAACAACGGCCATAGTCATCACAAATTTGAACCATATAATGCCAGCAAATCTAGTGCATATTTCCGATCGGTCTTTACTAAATCAATTAGAGTTAGCAGATCCCCATTTCCACAAACCTGCTTCAATCGATATGCTGATAGGAAGCGACATTCTCCCATATATATTGAAAAAAGTAGTAAAGAAGAACATTTCGGGTAATTTATTGGCTCAGGAGACTGGATTCGACTGGTTCGTAAGTGGACCGCCATATCCCAGCTCGAGAACATCATTTGCATCCTGGGTTATTGAGGGAAAAATGTACTGAATGAAGAGGTAAGAAAATTTTGGGAAATTGAGGAAATACCTCGTACTGAGAAAATATCTGATTCCGATATTTGGTGTGAACAATTTTACAAAGCCACCACATTTCGCCGAGGCGATGGAAAATATGTAGTTCGGCTGCCGTTTAAGTCAACTTTTCCACATGACATTTCCTTAGGTTCGTCAAGAAGGGCAGCCTACGGTCAGTTCTTAAGGATGGAAAAGACTATGGAGAAGACACCCACATTCGCTGCAGAAACTTTATCTTGCTGAACTTATAGCACTGCTTGCCTCTGCTGGTTTCCCATTAAAGAAAATCACTGCAAATCATCGTGAGTTACTTGACGGATTGCCCCCGAAGGATCTTCTAGATGAAGATTTCCTAAAACTTGAGGATATGTACAAGCGACACGAAAACCTTGGGCATTGGGTGGAATGCCAGGACTGATGCATTTG
This sequence comes from Phaonia tiefii, assembly GCA_963931995.1. Taxonomy (NCBI): domain Eukaryota; kingdom Metazoa; phylum Arthropoda; class Insecta; order Diptera; family Muscidae; genus Phaonia; species Phaonia tiefii. The sequence continues at coordinate 113,404,058 of OZ008368.1, read as the reverse complement.
TTTACAACGTGGTTCCGATTAATATGCCACCGTCTCACTGGACACGTGTCGATTGTTGCAATTGTTGCCAAAATCCTTCTACAACAACTATGGATTGATGGAACGAATTGGGATGAACAATTAAAGCCACATTCCTTGTAAAAATGGATTACATTTATTAAAAATTTTCCTGAGATTTCGAAGATCAGAATTCAATATGTACCTGAAAATGAAATTCAAGTCCACGGATTTTGTGACGCCTCTGAGAAAGCTTATTGCGCCTGCTTGTATATTCGAACTACCTCACCCTCGAAAAATATCACGACGGCTCATTTACTTGTTTCAAAAAGCAGGGTAGCACCATTAAAAACAGCCAGCCTACCAAGGCTTGAATCATGTAGCGCTGTTTTACTATCGCGATTAACTAAATCCATTTTGGGAAGTTTTAAGTTCGAAAATGCTGCTCTCTATTTATGGTCAGATTCGGCAATTATACTTTCATGGCTACGGAAGCCACCATATCATTGGAAAACTTTTGTAGCAAATAGAACTTTCGAGATAATTGATAATGTCGGCAATGCAAACTGGATGCACGTGTCCAGCGGTGAGAATCCAGCAGACTTAGGAACTCGGGGAGCAAATGCTGTGGAATTACAAAAGAATAATCTGTGGTGGAATGCACCTAGCTGGTTAATTGAAAATCCATCCCGTTGGCCTCAACAGCCAACAATTCGGGATCATAAATTAGAACATAAAGTGCAGAATTTTAGTACGCAGACTGAACCCAATAACATTCTTGACAGATTTTCATCATATAATCGAGCGTTACGTGTTATCTGTTATGGCTTCCGATTTGTTGGGAAAGGTCCGAAGCACGATTTCATAACTGCTGATGAAATCTCATTTGTAAAGTACCGTTTAATTAAATTATCTCAGATCACTCATTATCCTCTAGAATATCATTTACTTGAAAACAAAGGAAATATAAGCTCTAAGAGTAGATTGTTAACTTTGAGCCCATTTCTTGACAGAAATGGACTTATGCGAGTTAACGGTCGATTAGCTGCCACCGATTTGCCTTACAATGAGCGGCATCCCAACATTCTTCCTGAAAAATCAAAATTATGCAAGTTGTTTATTGAATTCACACATAAAATGTTACTGCACGCGGAACATCAGTGCATGTTACGCGCAATTCGTCAAGAATTCTATATTTTTCGATTAAAAATGCGGTACGACACTGTGTCAGAACTTGTAGGGAATGTACTATTTACAAACACAGCGTCAGAACTCAAATAATGGCCTCTCTTCCAAAGGAAAGGTCATAATTTTCACCACCTTTTACCAATACCGGCAAACGATTTTGCCGGTCCGTTTGATCTGAAAACTTCTCGGCTCAGAAATGCAAAAGTTCAGAAAGGTTATGAAACTATATTTTTCTGCCTTTCTGCTCGTGCGATACATCTAGAAGTATGCTTCGAACTCTCCACGGAAGCTTTCTTGGCAACGTTTGATCGTTTCGTTGGGCGAAGGGGATTTCCTGTAAAAGTATTTTCAGATAATGGGAAAAACTTTTTGGAAGCAAGTCGCTGTCTGGCCAGAGAATATCGAGAATTTATTAAATCTGCCGAAATATCCTTAGTGGATAAATATAATCATCATGGATTTTCTTGGCAATTCATTCCTCCTTATACTCCCCACATGGAGGGCTTGTGGGAAGCCGCAGTCAAATCAATGAAAACTTATTTGAAAAAGGGGAATTCTCAACTCTACTGGCGAGAATCGAAAGTATCTTAATTTCTAGACCTATCTCCCCTATGAGCGAGAACCCAAATGATATGCTTCCCCTCACCTAAGGCCATTTCCTAAAAGGGTCACCACTTGTCTCGATACCGGAACTGTATTCCGATGACCTTTCCTTAAGGAATCGATGGCAGCGACTTAAGCTACTTCAACTACACTTTGCCAAGTGGTGGAAAAATGAGTACATACATGAATTACAAAAAAGGTACAAGTGGAAAACATCCCAGCAAAACTTGGAAGAGGATGATTTGGTGATTATCAAGTAGTACAAGTGTTTAAGGGAACAGATTCGAATGTTCGCGTTGCCGAACTCCGCACGCATAATGGTTCTGTTACGCGTCCTCTTGTTAAATTGTGTATCCTACCAAAGCTCACACAATAATTTATTGTAATGCCAATATCGTTCTCTTGTATTATCAAACTTTCCTATGCAGTCAAACGTCATCACCTAAGTGCCGAATTTGTTCAGAGAGACACAACCTTAGAGCTTGTCCCACGTTTAAGGATATGTCCGTAAATGAGCGTAGAACCACTGTTCGCGAAAATGGTTACTGTTTTAACTGCCTCTATGTTTCACATAATGATGTTCGAAATTGGTGCCGCTCGAGAATGGTGCCGCTCTAGGAAATCGTGCGATGTATGCAATATCAACCACCATACAATGCTCCATGTCGACAATTCTAAGCGCTTGAAATCAGCCCAAATTAAAAAGAGTCATAACAATCCAGGTCAACGAAGCAACAGGGTCAGACAAGAGACTAGAGTTGCATATCGCCTATCTTCACCGGGTACATCATCGAAGTGCACAAAACCGGCCGACAGACGTGAATAACAGTCTAAGACTCATGTTTTCCACCCAACGGCTTTGGCCAGAGTTCTGGGAAATGATGGCAGCCCAAACAAAACACGCCTTATGCTCAATACCGGCATAGCTGAAACTGTAGTGCTCGAAAGTTTAATTCGCCGAATGAACTTGAAAACCACAAGAAGGAATGATAAAGAACGATGTACTGTTAATCTGCAATCCTTCCATGATAGCTCGGTGAAGATAGAAATACAAGGCATTGTAAGGGAACAGCTAAACACGCCATTGCTAGCAGTCACCACCGAAAAAAGGCTACAAAGAATATACTACCACATTGCGAATTTGGCCGACCCGCAATTCTTTAAACCGTCGGGTATAGAAATATTGATTGGCAGTGACCAAAGATAATGAGAGGCGGCTTAATTCAGACTTCCAGTCACTTGCCCATCGCACAAAGTACAGTCTTTGGATGGACCATCTCCGGAGCGTGCCACTACTAAACGATTCTATAAATGTTGCAATCCAGCAAGAGGCGGCGGCATGTTGAAGCGTCTTCAACAATATCACATTATTATATTCGATACTAAATAATGACTAGATATAAGTAAAATCCAATGAATTCCCCTATTATTTATGTTCGCACATGGGAACCCTTTATCAATTTCTTCACACAATCGTAAAAAAGCTTTTACTCAAATGGATAAAGTAATTCCCATCTTTAATTTACTGTACTGCTGAATTTGTGATTGCTGCGAAGCGGTAAGCAGCAATTACGGAAATAAATCTGAACTCATCGATTTAAAGAAATTGTTGTTCTCATTTCTTTTATACTATATGGCCATCGGACAAGAAACGAAACTTGCAATTCTGTGAGTTTCCCAACAATATATACGGTCCATTTCCAGAAAGCTGATCCCAGAATTGTACAAACGTCTATCTTAGAACTTGTGTGAATCTGCCAACTGGATATGCGGAAGGTCGTAGAAGGAAGAATCCGGAACAATTCGTGATGGAACATTCCCCGAAAAATGTGAAACGAATAACGCATAGACTGAAATCTCTAGATTCCCATCATTCTAGAACGACAGTGCGGTACTTCGGGACGGTAGCGGATATTGATTAGTTCTGGGCGGAGATGCGGGCACTCGTGCGTTTGAATGGAAGTTTCAGAAGGTTGAATGATCGCTTCGAAATGAAAGTCCCTCGGAGCCAGAGTTAGAATCGCACGACCTTGGTATGTAGCCCCTAAGTTCAATTCTTGTTGGTGAATTGTTGTGACTGGAACTACCCGTGGCCCGATAATTAAGCGTAGTCTTATGGCGCTTTTGGGACTCAAAACAATTATTTTTGCTTGAAATAATTTTTCACCGTATGCGATTTGGAGAAATAATTTGATCTCTGAAATAACTGATTGTACTCTATGTGTAGGAATTTCGGGCATTTCATTCATTCCATGTTAAACCGGACGATTTTCTGAAAAAATTTACATCGATGATTCCGATTTTTTTTGAAACTTGGCAATATTGCACTACTATTAGCACTGTTTAATTTGTGGTTGTCAGAAAAAAAAAAATTTTTTAAGGAGTTATATGCTTTTTAAAATGTTCAAAATCATGAAAAATGTGCCGAGGTGGCTACATTGAAACGGTTGTAGGATCAAAACGCGACGGTGGATTTTAAAAAGCTATACCTTATTTTAAAGGTCTTGATGCGTTGGGCATTTTTCTTCGAAAATGAGCAAGGAGTGGCCGTTACAGTCAATGGCGATCGTTATCGGGCCATGTTGAACAAATTTTTGTTCACAAAAATTGAAGAGGAGGATATTGGCAACATTTGGTTTCAACAATGAAATGAATGAAATTATTTTCCATTATTAACCGGAAGGATTGTACTTTTAAATAAAAAAGAAATTTGAGAAAATATTCAGTAGATTTTTTTATAGCATTTTCAAAAAAAAAAAAGTTATTTGGCGGACCCGTTATAAGAACGCTTTGATGCTTTCTATTTTTGACGTTTTTCAGATTTCCGTATATGAATATACGACAGGGTGTTTACATGCATATACGACAGGGTGTTCACACTATAGATTTGCAGAGTTGTAGTACTTTTGGTTGATATATTTTCGAGGACTACATTAAGTAATTTATTTTTTTAAAATATAACGCATTATTTCTCCAAGCTAAAATTTTCTGGGGTTGTTTAGAATCGATAGAGAAGTATGCGTGTATTTTTGTTAATTTGGAATATTGGTGCAAAAATAGTGAAAATTACGTTACAAAATTAATTTCACAAATATACAAATGTTCGGCACCCTGTATAACAAAATTAGATCGGCAGAAACTACGCGTCAAGGCCTTTAAAATAAGGTATAGGTTTTAAAATCGCGTTTTGATCCTACACCCGTTTCAATGTAGCCACCTCGGCACATTTTTCATGATTTTGAACATTTTAAAAAGCATATAACTCCTTAAAAAAAAATTTTTTTTTTCTGACAAGCACAAATTAAACAGTGCTAATAGTAGTGCAATATTGCCAAGTTTCATAAAAATCTGAAACGGTCGTGTACAAAAGGTGTCCGGTTTGACATGGAATGAACGATTTGTGAATTATGTGTGACTCTTTCGGGCAAGTTGAGAATTTAGGAGCGGAAACATTGCTCTGGAATGAACTAATTTTCCTATCACTTTTGGAAACATTATCTGGTCGAGCTACAAATGTGTGACCGTTTTTAAGATCATACGATTGTATAATTGCGTTAAGCTCGTGAGATACTGATGTTTCTAAAAAATCTATATTCGAGTCTCCAACAAATATACAGGGAAACGAACTAAATCGATCCAGCACAGACTCCATATAATTGTAAAAAAGTGTTGCAATGCATTTTTGGGATCGATAAAATGACATAATTTTCAACGGCTTTCCATAAAATGTTTGATTGCAGAGCGTTATGACAATTGCTTCAATAAAGTTCTCACTTTCACATAGATCGACAGAGTACTCGACATTTTCCTTCACATATGTATATGGATGTACCATCATTTATACAGCAATGAACATTTTTGTAACCGGGTATCTTATACAGATCCAAACAATCTTGTTGAAACCAGGTTTCTTGAACACAAATAATTGCAGGTAGTTGTGGAAAATTTGCTATTAGGGTTTTAAACTTGTTAAATTTTGATATTGAGGAAATGCTTCTAATATTTATTGTTAATATACTTAAATTACTCGTTTGGGCTATTTCGTTTAAATATATTTGAAATGAGTTTAAAGATTTAAAGTATTTATTCATAAGTTAAAGAAAAAAAAAGATAATAACTGTATATACAAAGTGTTTTACATACAAATTTTAGATTGGTGATTTAAATACAACGTCTTCTTCTTCACTGTCCGATGAAGGCTTCTCTCTTTCTGTCAACTTGAATTGAGGACGTTTACTTCTTCCTCCTGTTGATTCCAGTAAGAATTTGTCCACTTCATCAGCATTGTTGATAATCCTCGGCTTAGATGACTCACACAACTTCACAAATACTTTTCCTCTTGCAGCATAAACTCTTTGATAACCCACAGCGTTTAAGGATTTGGCATGATTGAGTAAAGCTAAGTTTCTTTACCCAATAGATCATTAATGAAAATATGTTTTGTTGTTTCCTTTTCCATTAACTTTGGCTTTGCTGACATAACTTAATTTTTTAAGTTTTAATTAATATAAAATTTAAAAGTTTGAGTCAAATTCGAATTAAATGATTTAGAATCGAAAATCATATTCAAATTTTAAAAAGATGTTCATATATGAAAATCTTATTAAGTTTAAAACATTTAGTTATCAAATAATTTTAATTTTGAAATTTGATTAAAAATATTTGAAAAGCCGAATTAATTCCTAATTAATTTTTAATTAATTCTAATAAAAATCATAAAATCATTTTGAAAAAAATTGTTTGGATATGTCATTTAGATCATATTTCAAAATGGAAATCATGTTTCTTAATTCCAAAATTTCACTAAAATTCGAAAATCAAATCAATTTTGTGGATATTAACACAAATCAAATAAAATCCGATTAGCCGACGTCAAATAACCGGTTTCCGGTTTGCTCGAAAATTACGTTTTTTAAAAGAACGGCACAGGTTAATAGCAAAAAAAAACCGGTCACCCGGGTTCCGAGTTTTTCGGTTTCGGACACTCTAGCCATGACATATAATCCCCAGTGAAAAATTCGGTATCGCATGGTGGAAGATGGTATGATTAGCCAGAATGAGTAGAGGAAGAATCAGATATTTGAGGTTGGTCGATGAGAGGAGATGGAGACTTTTTAAGAACTGACTGGCACTTAAATTTCTCGGAGTTATACATCGCTGATGTCCGCAATGATTTCTACGAGATGATCAGCTGAACGTATTAACAAAACAAGACACGTTATGAATTTAATTTGAAGAGCTTTAAAAATATTCGAAAAGAAACAATCGGAAAGTAGCAAATTCTAGAGAAAGGCTCAAAATCAGTTTATGATTTGCTCTCCCCGAATTATAACCTCCGAAAATTTCAATGGAAGTGAAAATATTGATTGTAAAGCCATTACGAATATTTGAAGCAATATATGAAGATAAAAAATATTCACTAAACTTTTCCAAAAAATGGCGATATTAGCATATTCCGCTGCTCAAAATATAAAAACTACAAGCAACCTAAAATAAAGTCAGATTGTTATTTGTCAATAGTTTTTGAGATTTTTGAAATTTTAAAAATGGTGGCTTAGTGGGGAAGCAGCTAGCAATTAGCAAAATAAAAAGACATCTTGTTAATCCAGTTATGCAAACAACGAATGACTTTATTTTTACCCAAATGCAGTTGCCGTTAGATTTAACATATATTGCAATTCCAAGAAATATTGTAGCCATCTGGCGGATTCAATAACATAGAACAATTCAAATGCGTTAGTGACAGTTAAACTTCATCTTAAAATTCCGATAGATGATTTACATTAAATAATCCTGATATCAAACAAATTCATTATTTTCTTAAGCAATTGTATGAAATATAAAGTTATGTAAAATATAAAATATCGTTTAAATTAGGCAATTCAACATTCCGGCGCCTTTCAAGGGACGTAGGCTTTCAACAATCAGGAATAGGCGCTAACTTATGAATTGGGCGCTTAAAAAGACCGTTTTTGGTTCTTATTTCGGCCACTCTGACCTTGCCGTCTTTCCCTTCTACGACGTTGGTGACTCTGTCTGTCAACCACTCTTGGGGAGGAAGATTGTCCTCGTGAACCAATACTAATCTGCCGACTTGAATATTGGGCTCTTCTCGAATCCACTTCCCTTTGTCCTGTAACCCCAGAACGTAGTCTCTGGACCAGGCTCGCCAAAATCCCTGATTGAGACTGCAGAGCATTCGCCATCGCTTCGAGTACTTCAGACTGTTGCTGGCGTCGTCGTTGGATTCTGGCGGCAGCGAATGCAGACCCTGTCCTATTAATAGATGTGCTGAGGATAATGCCTCTCCGTCGTGTGGATATGAAGACTGCGGTGCAATTGGGCGGCTGTTGAGCACTGCCTCTACTTCTGTGAGCATGGTCTCCATTTACTCTTGATTGAGGAATGCGTTGCCCACAACGCGAACTAGAAAGAGCTTTGCTTGCTTTACGGCTGCCTACCACAGCCCTCCAAAATGCGGTGCCCTTGGTGGTTTGAAATTGAACTCGACCTTGCACGACGCTGCGTATAATTCGACCGCTTCTTTGTTCTTCTCGAACGCATTCTGTAGATATGTGAGGGCTCGGCTCGCTCCCACGAAATTTGTAGCGTTGTCGCAGTACACTTTGCTTGGAAGTCCCCGTCTTGCAGCAAACCTTTTAAAAGAAAGAATGACTGCATCAGGAGAAAAGTTGGACAACAACTCTAAGTGAACTGCCTTGGACGCAAAACACACGAAAACTGCAATATACATTTTCATTGGTGGTCTCCCTCGGATTCTAAGCGAAACGTTAACAGGACCACAAAAGTTCACACCAACTATTGAGAATGGACGTATCGTTCTTACTATATCAACGGGCAAATTCCCCATAACCTGTGTCATTAACTTTGGCCTGTAATGATAACAATGTACACATCTCCGTACAATTATCCCACATTGTTCCTTGGCATTAACTAGCCAGATATTCTCTCGTAATAGAGACACTAAAGCCTTTGCACCAGCGTAGCAGTTTTGAATATGAAGTTACCTCAGATAAAGTCTTACAAACGTTGACATTTTCGGTACTAAAAGAGGAAATTTCATCCTATACGGTAATGATGCGTTCAGAAGCCTACCTCCTACTCTAATAAGCGAAAAGTTACGACCGTGTTCGGTAAAACTACATATGTATGAAGGGTGTTAAATGCTGTATACGTGATGACAATGGTAGTGACTTTTCAAGCTTCTAAATTTCCCCTGCAAACTCAATCCTTTGGGCAACTTCGACAAGTTTAAAGAAAGCACAAGTCATTTCTCTTGAGATAGGACACAATGTCCTTGGCATTGTATATTTCTTCAATGAATCGATGAATCTCATGACGTAGCACATCACCCTCAGCAGCTTCGTGTAAGTAGAATACTTTTCAATCAATGCTTTAAATACATTGCCTGTTTTCAAAGGTCTTTCAATTGCGAGAAAAATTTTAGATTTTTTCTTTTCCAATGTTTCTTGGTCCTCTGTCAAATTAAAATGTTTACTGACAGGCCAATGAGAACAGTCACTTAGAAGAAATGATATACCATTGAACGAAATTGAGGTTTTAAGTTTTTCTACATCACATCCTCTAGACACAAGGTCAGCTGGATTTTGTTGCGAAGGCACATGCCGCCAAGTAACACGATCCGACCATTCTTGTATCTCAGTAACTCTTTTTGCCACGAATGTGGAAAGACGGGATGAATGGGTTTTTATCCAGTGTAATGTTATTTCTGAATCAGGCGAGAAAGTTACTCTTTGAATCTCAAAATGCATCATGTCTTTAAGACGTATCCACAACTCGGCTAACAAATGTGCTGCGCATAATTCTAGCCTCGGGAGAGTTTTAGTTCTGAGTGGAGCGACTTTAGATTTAGCCGTAAGCAATCGACAGCAGATTTCATTCCCATAAGAAGTTCTGCCATATATACAACACCCATAAGCCGAACTGAGGCATCGGCAAAGCAATGAACTTGTCTACTAGCAGACTTTGAAGTGTGGACGAATCTCGGAATGTCAATGAACACTATTTTTGACAGTTCAATTTTAAAATTCTCCCCTGTTGTATTCAATCGTAGTGGAATTGACTTGTCCCAGTCCAGTTTCTGTATCCAAAGATCTTGCAGCAACATTTTGGTTGTTGACAAAATTGGTGACAATAGACCCAGAGGGTCGAACAAATGGGCAGAAACCGATAAAATATTTCTCTTAGGTGCCTTTAGCTCAAATAAATCTGCTTCAAAATTGAATCTGAATAAATAATTACTCGGAAACCAATGGATACCCAAAGCTTTAGACGAGTCGGTAACAGTTTGCAACAATTTCCCTTCAGAATTAACTATATTAAAATTGTCGTGGTTTAAAGACCATTTTGTCAAATTAAATCCAGCTGATCTTAGAATTTGAGTAATCTTGTCTCGAATAGTTAGAAGCTCATCATAACTATCGGCTCCGGTCAATAAATCATCAACGTAAAAATCTTTGCGAACAACATCAGATCCGATGGGAAGGCTCTCTCTAAATAAGTCGCTCAACTGAATGAGGCACCTAATAGCAAGAAACGGCGCTAAGGACGTACCGTACGTTATCGTGTTTAGACGAAATATTTGTAACAGATCTGATGGGTTCCGTCTCCGCAGGATAAGTTTAAACTTTCGGTCTTCCTCATCAATTAAAACTTGGGGGTACGTCTTTTCGATGTCTGCAGTGACAGCATATTTGTGGAATCTGAAGCGTATTAGGGAGAATATAACTTCCTGAACAGTGGGCCCAACCATCAGCAAATCGCAATCGAAGTTCGACTCGATGCGTCGAATATAACACGAAGTTTGGTCGATATGCTTTGTGGATGCAGAACACACTGATGCGGTATAAAGTAATGAGGATTGGTAGGTACTCGATTATCGACTAACCACCCAATGTTGGTTGGTTAACTTGTAGCCAGACCGATATGATTTTGACAATCACATTACTGACCGTCAAAATGAGAAATGTAAGATTGCATAATATACATGTTTCTGTTTTGAGAATTTGTACATATACTTTGAGCCTAAATCGATAAATTGTTGCGACAACATTATTTTGTTACACATTTTTTACATATATCTTATTGTACATAATTTCATTTGGTTGCTCCTCTTTGTTGTTTTGTCCAATAATAATATAAGGGTTGCCAAAATCGTTAACAATATGTCGGCTTACTTTAACTTGCTACTGAAAAACAAAATGGAAAGTTAACTTCTAATTATCTTTCAATTACAATTAAGCAATCCGATTGTTAACTACCCACTTAAAAACTGGCCATCAGGTTATATCTTTATATCTTGGCGTGCTTATTTTATTGAATCCAATGTTGATAGGTAGATTAGATTCATATTTATTAGATTTATCCGACGATAAAGATTCGTATGTCCGAAATTGCTACAGGATCGACCTGCATAGGGAACAAATTTACGATGCGAACCACACATAAAGTTTGGCAGACTGTCAAATGGAAGCAGATGATTCAGGAAATTTTGTGTTCTGGAAATTTGAATACATCGAGCTGAATCAATCAAATTTTAGAAATTTACACATAATGCTCGTGAATACGATTGAAATAATTACCAAACTTGTCTCTAAATCCCAAATATTTTCAAACTACATGTACCGTGTTGCGACATAGTGACTATTCCCGATGGGTTGACGTATATAGAGGCTGATAATTCCGAAAGTCAAATATTGCCTTGTCGAAATGAGGTGGTGCGATAGAAGTGTTGTGTAACGTGGTTTTGTCTAGGGCTGAGGTAAGCTCAGCCATGTCCAGAGTCTTTCGTTAGGATCCACCAAACCTTTCGAAATAAGAACAGAATAGTTTCGAATTCAGACTCTTTATTGATACTTAATTTACAAAGTAATTTGATCTACAGGAATAACATCAACTGCTTCACTCGGTGGGAACACTCCTCTTAGCTTGAAATCACTCGTCTTGATTGACAACAGTCTTCCGGGGGCACATATGTTGGCTTAACACTCTTCTGGGGGCGCTTATCTTGGCTTAGCACTCTTCTGGGGCAGGCTGGTTGATTCGGGATGATCGGGCACTTAGTGCGTCGCTGCGTAGATCGGTATCGGATATGCGGGATGCTGGCTCGGTATGTGCTTTACATGTCCGATTAGAACAGTTCGGTATCAGTTATCGTCGGGTGAGTTACATAGGAACAGTGAGCCGAAGCCCCTGTGTAGGAACAGTGAGCCGAAACTCCTGTGTAGGAACAGTGAGTCGAAGCCCCTGTGTAGGAACAGTGAGCCGAAGCCCCTGTGTAGGAACAGTGAGCCGAAACTCCTGTGTAGGAACTGTGAGCCGAAGCCCCTGTGTAGGAACAGTGAGCCGAAGCCCCTGTGTAGGAACCGGGAGCCGAAACTCCTGTGTAGGAACAGTGAGCCGAAGCCCCTGTGTAGGAACAGTGAGCCGAAACTCCTGTGTAGGAACAGTGAGCCGAAACTCCTGTATAGCAAATGTATTTTCACCGTCTTTACTAAAGAACGGATCCCAAAATGTGCTCCTGTCCTTTGCAGAACTAGAGCCCCAGGCAAAATGCTATAATCTTGTCTGGTTGTTCGCTCGTAGGCGACGACTTGAGTCTAGTCAACCTCAACACTAAGTACCATTGCTGTAGTGACGCAGATGAGAATTGCATCCAACCACTCATTCTCGTGTGGACATTAAACTAGTTCGCTGGTAATATATACACAACGTCGACAGAACTTGTGTGTTGTCAGTGAGTGTGATTGTTCGCGGTGGTTGGTGCGACTGATGGATGTTGTGTATGCTTAGGGGACGGGTAGACCAGGGATGTATGCGGGTGGGAATGGCGGTGAGTGTTTGGTATTATGTACGGACGGATCATGACGTCACGTTACATCCCCCCTTGCTTTGGGAAGCGAAGCTTGCCTGAGCTTAGACTGGGCAGTGAGACAGACCGGTTGGATTTGGGACACATTGTATTTGAATTATTGGGGGTGACGGAAACGGAACTTATTGGCTGGTGGGTCGTTGTACTGGAATGACGGGTTTTTAAATTTCTGCCCACCACCTTGATAAGGCTGGGTTTACGTGGCAAAAGTCGTTGCTTGGTAGGTGTATCGTGCTTCAATTTTATTCGGTGGTTAGGAATCGATCGGTTCACAGCAGAACGTTGGAAAACTATGTCGTTGTGTCGGTTATTCCTATTGAGTTTTCGGTTATCCTTGGATGCAATAACAGCTGGGAGAAAGACGGACTGGAGTGGCTGAGGTGGTATATTCGGTCTGTGTTGATTTGGTCTGCTAAGGATGCTATTGTCTTGCTGGCAGAGACAATGTCTGGATAATATGCCATTCTTCCCACAGTGCGAACAAAAAATTATACCAGGGTTCGGGCAATTCCAACGGTGATGTCCCTTCCTTTTACACCGCCAACAATGGGTACGCCTAGTATAGGATTCCAGGACGCAAGAAACCATATATGAGGTTTGAAGTTTTCCGAAACTCGATTCTTCTGTTTTGAGTAACTCAAAATCCTTAGCGAGTGTGATCATTTCATCCAATGACACAAAATCGGACCTTCGGATATAGTGTCGATATTCTGGCCGCAGACCATCATATATTTGGTCCACGTGATTTCCTGTACGGAGACTTGGGTGTTGGCGTGCGGTGGTGAGTATTTCTAGAATGTAATCTTTGGCTATTTCGCCGTTGTGTTGTCTGCGGGTAAAAAACGTTCGCTCAAGTTGGGCAAAATGATGGGCAGACAAGAAAAACTTCTCTGCTTCCTTTCTGAAGGAGGGCCATGAGCTTATTTTAGATTTAGTTACCCGATACCACTTAAGTGCATTCCCCTCCAATACTCCAGGTAAGGTGTGTAATATTCGGTCGACTGGCAATAGGTAGCATTCGGCTAACTCCTCGAAGCGGTCGAGGAAATCTAATAAGTCTCCGTCGCCGGTATATCTTAATTTCCATTGAGTGATGGTGTTCATGATTTCTGTGTTAGATATCTCCAATCGAAGATGTCTTTCGGGTACTGGTATTTGTGTCGTTTCCTTCACCACAATTTGTCGCTCTTCGGCTCTGATTCCCTCTTCTATATCGCGGAGGAGATTCTCAGAAGACAATCGTGCGCGTTTCTGTCTAACAAATTCCTTTAACAGTTTCCTTGAATGTTCCACAGTATAACCTTCGGTTAGAATTCCATGCTTCCGACACTGTTCTAGTAGCTGTTCTCGTTTTAATGTGTATATCCAGCCGAGTGAATCAGATGACAGATGTGGGGTTGTATCATTGTTGATGTTATTTCCTGGGACTTTGCGACTTCAAGCCTGGTCCTGGTCAGTCTCTTTATTGATACTTTATTTACAAAGTAATTTGATCTACAGGAATAACATCAACTGCTTTACTCGGTGGGAACACTCCTCTTAGCTTGAAATCAGTCGTCTTGATTGACAACAGTCTTCTGGGGGCACTTATGTTGGCTTAACACTCTTCTGGGGGCACTTATCTCGGCTTAACACTCTTCTGGGGGCGCTTATCTTGGCTTAGCACTCTTCTGGGGCAGGCTGGTTGATTCGGGATGATCGGGCACTTAGTGCGTCGCTGCGTACATCGGTATCGGATATGCGGGATGCTGGCTCGGTATGTGCTTTACATGTCCGATTAGAACAGTTTGGTATCGGTTATCGTCGGGTGAGTTACATAGGAACAGTGAGCCGAAGCCCCTGTGTAGGAACAGTGAGCCGACACTCCTGTGTAGGAACAATGAGCCGAAGCCCCTGTGTAGGAACAGTGAGCCGAAGCCCCTGTGTAAGAACAGTGAGCCGAAGCCCCTGTGTAGGAACAGTGAGCCGAAGCTCCTGTGTAGGAACAGTGAGCCGAAACTCCTGTGTAGGAACAGTGAGCCGAAGCTCCTGTGTAGGAACAGTGAGCCGAAACTCCTGTGTAGGAACAGTGAGCCGAAACTCCTGTGTATAAACAGTGAGCCGAAGCCCCTGTGTAGGAACAGTGAGCCGAAACTCCTGTGTAGGAACAGTGAGCCGAAGCCCCTGTGTAGGAACAGTGAGCCGAAGCCCCTGTGTAGGAACAGTGAGCCGAAACTCCTGTGTAGCAAATGTATTTTCACCGTCTTTACTAAAGAACGGATCCCAAAATGTGCTCCTTTACTTTGCAGAACTAGAGCCCCAGGCAAAATGCTATAATCTTGTCTGGTTGTTCGCTCGGAGGCGACGACTTGAGTCTAGTCAACCTCAACACTAAGTACCATTGCTGTAGTGACGCAGATGAGAATTGCATCCAACCACTCATTCTCGTGTGGACATTAAACTAGTTCGCTGGTAATATATACACAACGTCGACAGAGCTTGTGTGTTGTCAGTGAGTGTGATTGTTCGCGGTGGTTGGTGCGACTGATGGATGTTGTGTATGCTTAGGTGACGGGTAGACCAGGGATGTATGCGGGTGGGAATGGCGGTGAGTGTTTGGTATTATATACGGACGGATCATGACGTCACGTTACAGTTGTTGTAACCGAATGCACAAGATAGTGAGGTTAGACGATTGAGGAAGCTCGTTCAATTCTTTAAAACTCACGTGAAGAGTAAGTCTAGAGCGCAGCATTTAATATTGTAAATTTAGTGTAAACGGTAAAGGAAATTAAAATCGGTGCAAGTTTTTTTTGAAGAGGACGACAGAATTTTTACGAATTAATTTTTTTACGTTTTAAATCTGAAAACATTTAAGACACGAAAAGCGAAGACGCCAACTTGCGGCGAAATAGCCGGTGCAGTGGCCCATCTCAGCAATTACCCAAGGACCAAACTGCCAAGATTGCCGACGGCTTGCTAACCTCAAAATAGCAGGGACAACACAGTGCATATCGTATCCGAGGTAAGAGCGTGCTGTAAGAGTTGCCGTTCTCATCAGAAGCAAATAAAGTGCTATATGTTAAGTACGATTAATGAGAGGAGCCGGAACTTTTGACGACGGAAACGAAATTAAAACCTAGGAGAAATCCGTAGAAATAACCCAAAAAAAAGCAAACCAAAAAATTGTAACGTAATAACTACATGTGCCCAAAATCCGTGTGATTGTCCATATTAAAGAGTTATGTATGTAAATCCGTCTAACCTAGAAAAAAGTGGTACAGTGACTCACAACACGTTTTAAATATATATCAAACAAAGAAAATAACTTGAGGAATAACCTAAAATAAACAAGAGAAAGAAACGTTCCGCTTTAAGAGGAAAGATTAATTCAAACAAAATATATATGTCTTTAGTTAATGTACGAAAGAGATATATATAATTCGAAAAAGAATATATATAAAACCAAAAATATATCGCCGGAAAAATTGAATTTAAATAAAAATAAACCATAAAAAAAACACAAGGCTGAAACTGATTGAATCTAAAATCAGGTTTAGAATTAGGTACACTAATAAGAAATTGATATATGAAAGAAAAAAAATGAAAAAAAAGTCGAAAAAAGAAAAGTAAATAAAAATAAAACTTTATAATTCTAACAAAAAAAATAAACAATGTTGAAATCCATTCTGTAAATAACGGCCATTAAACAAATAGTACGAAATATTAAATTTAAAATAAATATAAGAGCATACTGTAATATTAAAATATAAAAAGAAGATAAGTTCACAAAAAAAACACACTTCGTTAAATAAGTTGCTTGATGACATTTAAGTTAGAGAGAAAATTCAAAGTTTGAATAAAACAAAAAAAATATACAATAACGTAACTAGCTCAATCTTAAATGACACAAATTATTTAACGCAGCGATAGAAAATCGAAAAAAAGAGAATTAGAGAACAAAAGCAATAGTCGAACCATTGAAGTAAGAGTTGGTTTTATACCTTTAGCTTTATAAGTTAATAATAGTCAAAAAACTTTATATGTATACATACATACATATGTTGAATGTAAAAATATTTGTGATTTGGTTGATGTGCGTATCTTGTTGTAGGTAACTTTTTTATTTTGAGATCATGTTGTAATCACATCAACTCGTGGTTGAAAATGTAACGTAACGTCGGAAGGCTAGGGCATCTGTTAGGGATAATTTAAATTTCGGCTCCGAGATTATCATGGATGGCCGAGTCATAGTGAAGATAAATCCTGTAGCATGCAACGAAACATGGTGTCAAGTTGTTGTTGGAAGTCTCCTACTCTATCATTTCCTGCATCTCTTATCCTTCTCTTCCTTTTTTTCCTTTCCCGACTTCCTATTCCAGAACCATCATAAAATTTGTTTTGAAAAAGGCACGAACGAACAAATGTGCGACCTCCAGCGGAAGAAGAACCACCCCAATCCGGCGAGCTAAGCCGCAGAACATCATCGTGACGTTTCCGCAAGTGGCAACACAGCGGCACGTCACAATTTGGCGCCCAACGTAAGAACTTGTTTTAATTTTTGGAAATATATACAGCTTACAATTAAAATGTTAATCCAAAAACTTCGGATGTCCCGGAAGGTATGCTGGTACCATGGCTGCGCAGCAACGAAGCGGCAAAGGTTTACATTTTATACCAACATCTTCTCTGAGAAAATTAAAATAATGAATCTCAATATGAGAATTCTCATGATAAACGGATGTCCCGGAAGGTACAGATTTAAGTACCATGCCTGCGTGGTAACGTTTTCAGTTTTTCGAATATTGAGAAAACCAACCGATTCTGCTCGAAAAATATCCAATCTGGAGTCATGTACTTATGATGTTACATAGTGGTGGTACATTTGCTCGTTGATTAGTATATGATAAGAAAAGAAACCGGAAGGTTATTAAATGTTATCCCCAGTTTTGTTTTCATCATCCCTTTTAATAACAACCTAGCACTTAATTCATTCTCTGTGCATTTAGAAAATATGTCGATTGCAATTTTGAGTTTTTATTGAATAAAAATATTCTTAAATTTCAGCCACAATAGAGATACTTTCCAAATATTACAAATTCTAAAACTATCATTAGAAAGCTGACAATATTAGGACATGTGAACATGTACATCAGTAATACATCTGTGTAGATATTTCTATATATTTGATTCTGTACATTTTCGTAAATTGTTGCGTTCAGGATTTTATCTCACGTTCAAGCCAGCCTTTTGGACACTTCGTTACCAAATTCAACCACTGTGTCGAAGCAACCTGAAAGAAATAAATCGAAAATAATTATAATTTCAGAAGTTTATAATTATTGGTATTGTATAAGTATATGTGTATTGTTTAACAAACAAAGTATTCAAATCAGTAATTACTAACGTTTGCGGTGTGTGCAAACGCCAATAACACATACCACTTCGTCTATTATACCTTTTTGTTTCGTTACTTGTTACTAATCATTAGAAATCTGTCACCTTAAACCCCTATCTTATCTTCCCGATCAATAATCCCAATCCTACATAATAGAAACCAAAGTGTGGCCGTCGGTGGTGCAATGGTTAGTAGTGTGCGCGGCTCTTGTACATGAGATCCTGGGTTCGAACCCTACTCTGACCACCTTCAAAAAAAATTTCTTTCGGCGGCGGTCACCTCGCATAGTGACGGCGACACTATCGAGTATATAGCCATGAAAAAGCTTCTCAAAATACGGTTCGGAATCGATTGAAAACTGTAGGTCCCAATCAGTGAGTAAAAACTGGAAAGCGCACAGCTCAGTGATTGTGAGAAGTTCTCCCCGGTCCCTTCATGGGATGTTATGGGAAACCATTTATTTATTTTAATATTTTTTAATAGAACCCAAAGTACCTCAAATAGCTCAATTCTCCTTGGAAGTATTGAATAGGTCGGATATCGTGCTGTTCAAAACGTTGATCAGGCGGATGGAAATATTGACGCAAAGTATATTTTGGCAGAACAATTTCTCTGTACTCTCTATACTATTACATGAAGTCATAATTAAAGCATTATCTTAGTGAATTACCCATTATACACCACCACATTCCTTACCAGGAACTAATTACACCTCGAATTTCACAATAGAGGAAAACATTCAAAAATTTTAAGAACAATACCAGTTCTATATATCCGTGTCTTTACTTTAGAACACTCTCAGAAACTAGTGAAAAATTAATTTTCTTTAAGTCAACACAATAAACTAATCGTCGTTGGTACCGCAAACTACCTTGATCCGAGTACTATTGAAAATTTGAATCTATTGGGATAACCCATCATGATACACAGATTATTTTGCCTAATAATAATGCGCCTTTGAGATCGTCCGATCGTATAGCCGGAAGAGCAAATCAGACAACTAGCGAAATCGTAAATACCAACATTTCAACGAGCACGACAAATACAGCTACCAACATAAATACTTCAAATTCGTCATCTGGAGTTTTAGATCAAACAGTGAGATCTTCCAACCAGGTGGTACCATTAATGTCAATTATATTCCCTCCAGGTCCAGGCCCACAAACAACATCCTCTCCCGAAACTCAAAATACCATCACATCCCCAGAATTCAGTAGCCTCACTGCTCGATCAATTCAACAAGAACGCGCAAGGATGGCTTCACAACAAAACAATATTAAGTGAAAACGAAAATACCAATAGGCCCATTAACGAAGATGGTCTCAGTTTAAGGAACTATGTAATTGCTTCAGTAGGAGCGGCCGAAGCATCGATCATGAGGAACGTGGAGCAAAGTCTAGCTGTCATGATACCTCGAATAGTGAGAGAATCACTATGATCAGCCACGCCGGAGAATAACATCCAAAACAATACTTTCCAATCGCAAAGCAGAACAGCATTTTCTGGACCACCGAACAGAACACCTAAAGAACAACAGTACACACAGAATCCTCCACTGAATTTCCAACAGTATTATCACCAATATCCACAATACCAACCAACACATGTACACACTTTATATCCTCCCAATACGCAATTTGGAACACAGAATATCACTGGGTACAATACAAATTCTCCACTACTACTAGAAAAGTGGGGTATAAAATGTGATCCTTCGAATAAACTCTTCAGCGCAGAAGATTTTGCATTCGGTACAGAAGCATTAATATATGATTATAATTGCCCGTGGGATGTTTTTATGAAGGGGTTTCACCACCTGCTAAGTGGTTCGGCAAATAATTGGCTTTGAATACCTGAAATATAATTTTATTCGCAATTTTCGAAATTTTGAAAGCGATTTCGAAATACAAAGACGAATAGTGGGGAGAAAGCAATTGCCGCATGAACCGGGGGAAGCCTATATCACCGAGATAATACAATTGAGAAACAGGTGAAGATTCCCATTGTGGAATACGAATTAGTTCGCACGGTGAAGGACAATTTAAAGAATGGTTTGGTCCAATTGGTGTATGCGCGTGAATTCGGAACAATGGATCAACTGGTGGAAGAATGCAAAAGAGCAGAGATAAACATAGTTAAGAGGAATTGCCACCGTCAACCAAACCAGAATTATAGGCGTGTGAATTAGGTGGAACACGACTTAAGGTCGCCAAAAGAGAGCCAATATCATCTCGCGGTTTTCCGGATATGCCCACTCAACCGCTCCAATATTCACAGCCTTGTGACAATGCCCTAGAATAAAGAATCGCCTGGGTTGCACCATTTCTGGATAGATCAGGGGTTTTTCCATGTCATGTGCAAGTTTTGTTGTGGTTGCTTCAATATTTTCCCGGAAAAGCTAAATTTTCGCAGCAGAAATTAATTTCTTCCTAACCATTCACAATAAGCAAAATGGTTCGTGTCTTTGCTAGTTATAAACGTTTACAACTTCACTCACTTAAATTTTGAGCAATCATTTAAAAAAATTATTATATTTTTACAAAGAAAAGTATTTTATTTTTACGCAATTTCTTTCTGAATTTAAAAAAAACAACAAAAAATTGCGGACAATCTTGAATAATACATTTTATCTCAACGAGAAAAAGTTTAGAGCCTCTGAATTTCGAAATAAATAAATCCAAATAAATAATTAAACGGAATTTCGAGGAATTGTGAGAAAATATTATTTCAAGTGGAAGAAGTTGAACTGGAAAGAAGATGGACGGAATTAATATCATTCTACAAAAAAGTCGTCACTGGAGATGATCTACAGGGCGACTCAAATCCAAGATTGCTCTCTTAATTGAATCTAAACAAACATTTAAATCTGATGAGAGTCTAAGACTAAACTCAACGATGCAACTAGGCCAGACATCCGTGAAAGTACCACCGTGTGATACACCACCTTTTGAGGGCGGATACTGTAAATGGCCAGCATTTCGAGACATTTTTTGGGCTGTGTTTGGAACACATGCAGAATTATCTACAGCACAAAAGCTATTCCATCTCCGAGGAAAAAAGGGAGGTGAGGCGAACCAAATTGTTTCGAGATTCGACTTAGTGGTTGAAAAT
The DNA here is from genome assembly GCA_963931995.1 of Phaonia tiefii. Classification (NCBI taxonomy): domain Eukaryota; kingdom Metazoa; phylum Arthropoda; class Insecta; order Diptera; family Muscidae; genus Phaonia; species Phaonia tiefii. Next base: position 113,382,870 of record OZ008368.1, on the reverse strand, counting down.
GTTCAACTCGCTTGGAATGCCCTAAAAGATAGGTATGAAAATCCTCGTATAGTGGAAAATCCTCGTATACTGGTACACCAACAAATTCAATATTTTTTCGGTATTCACGCTGCTCAGCATGAGACAGCGAAGTGTATCAGACAAATTCAACGCGGAATCAATGATAGCATATCAATTTTCAAATCTTATAAAATCCAGACTCTGAATTGGGATCCTATTTTAGTCTACCACTGTGCAACAAAACTCCCTGAAGAATCTCTTCGAGCATGGGAAGATTCGATTACAAATCATAAACAACTACCAACCTGGGAACAAATGAATACTTTTCTGACTAAACGAATTGAAATTCTAGAATCCATTTTCGACATGAAAAAACATAACTCTCGCGACAATCAGCAATCACACTATAAATCGAAATCTTTTCAGAAACGTATGGATTCAACAAGTCACACAACCTGCAAGAAATGTAACCAGAAGCACCCATTAAGAATTTGCGAAAATTTTAAAGCATTATCGGTAAACGATCGTATAAAATTCGTATACGTGATCAATTAGCAACTCTTCAATTGCAACAAAACGTCAAATCCTGTCGGTTATCGCAAGACTTTTTGATGCACTCGGCTAGCTGGGTCCTATCGTCATCCTGGCGAAAATACTTATACTTAAGAGAAAACAAACTAGGACGAGCCTGTTCCGCAGCATTTATTCATCAAATGGACATCTTTCTGAGAAAATTTGCCTCATATGCACTTTTTAAAAATCCATAGATGGGTCGACTTCTCACCATGGCACAAAATACAGAGACATGGATTCTGCGACGCGTCAGAGAAGGCATACTGTGGAGTGGTGTATATAAGGATAGATAACTTCGGTGAGCTTTCCAGTTACCTACTTTCTACGTAGTAGAAATAACATACAATACTTAATAAAATTAAAATACATTTAACATAAGAAAAAGAGTAGAGTACAATTAAAATAATATAAAGAAAATTTGTAAAATTTAAAAAAGAAAAATATAAATATAAAAATATTATCATAAAATAATTGAAATGAAGCAAAATAGTTAAAAAATAATACAAAATACAAAAATAAAAAAAATAAAAATAACTTATAATTAAAACAGTGGGAATACAGGAGCTGGGACAGGAACATCTGGAACATGGGGAATACGAACAGGAACATCAGGTGGAGTAGAACAACAGGGCGATGAGCAGGAACAAGAGAAATGGTAAACAAACTCCACAAATTTTAGTGGAATGATTCACAGGAACTTAAGGATAAAATCATAGGAGATAACATAGGCAGTCACATCTGGAGCAGGAACGTCGCAACAATATGTGTGGAACGATAAACAGGAACATAAAAATAGCATAATGGGAGATAAACAGGAAGAGTAGGCACTTGAAGATCTGGAACATGGAGATGAGGGACATGAATGTCAGCATCTGGCGTCAACCGCTAATGATTCATCCATCTTTTCAGCGTCAGCTACAATTCATTGTAGAATTCAGAATTTATAATAAGATTGATTAATAGAAGCAGGACTGGTTTATAAGAGGAAAATGGTTGGCAACACAAGCTGGATAATAGTTCCCGATTAATTACGAATTAAATGTTGCTTAATTATATTCAAAGAATCTGAAGCGGGTAAGGAATTATAGATCTCATTGTAAATGAGGCAAACGCGGCGAAAAGGATTATAGTAATCGTAATTATAACGGACAGTCGGTAGTTTTATAGGATAGAAATATCGGGTTTGTCTACAGGGAACATTAAAATTTATTTGACTCACGAGAAAATTTGAATCTATACAACCCCTAATGAGTTTTACAATAAACATAGCATTTAACATATACCTGCGTTCTTCAAGTGTAGGAAGATCAATAAGCATCAGTCGATTTTTATAAGGTGGCAAATCATCAATGTTCCAAGCGAGACCACGCAAAGCAAAAAGTAAAAATTGTCTTTGAATCGATTCGATGCGGTCTATGTAACAGGCATTATACGGACACCACACAATACAAGCATATTCTAATCCAGGTCTAACGAGAGAGACAAAAAGACGTTTAGTGACGTACGGATCCGCAAATTCTTTCGCCCATCTTTTTATAAAAGCTAACAGTGATCTGGCTTTGCCTATACAGGAATCAATATGAAGATCAAAACGCAACTTTTGATCAAGAAGTACTCCTAAATCCATGAAAGAAGACACATTTTCCAATATATAAGAACCAATAAGGTAATCAAAATTCAACGGTGTACTACGGCAAAACGAAAGCTTTTTACATTTTCCCTGATTTAGCGACATACCATTTACCAAACACCAATTAGTGAGACCATCCAAGTCACATTGAAGATGGGTGGAATCCTCAGTATCGCATATAGGCATAAATAACTTAACATCATCTACAAACATCAAAATGTTAGAGGATTTAACTATAGACGGTAGATCATTTAAATAAAGAACGAAAAGTAGAGGACCTAAATGACTGCCTTGAGGAACACCAGATGTTACTGATATAGTTGAAGATAATACATTTTTAAACCGCACTTTTTGGGTACGACCACTAAGGTAAGAAGATATCCAGTGCAACAATTTATGTGGAAAACCAATAATATCAAGTTTGTATATTAACAAATTATGAGCAACTGTGTCAAAAGCTTTACTAAAATCTGTATAAATTACATCCATCTGACATTTATCCCGAAAAGAGAGAGACGTTAACTCCAGTAAGTTAGTCGTAGACGACCTGCCCTTAACAAAACCGTGCTGATATGGCGAAACCAAACATCCAACAAAATGAAGTAGTCTATTCGTAACCAATTTTTCAAATAGCTTTGGAATTGCACTCAGCTTTGCAATTCCTCTGTAATTTTCAATATTGGATCGACTTCCAGACTTAAAAAGTGGGCTTATGAAACTTGATTTCCAATAAGAGGGAAATTTACCCGATGTCAACGATTCATTAAATATATTTGTGAGTGGAATATACAATTCATGAGCACACATTTTAAGAATTGATGTGGGAATACCATCAGGTCCAGGCGAATTTGAATGTTTTAAAGTTTGCAATCCAGAAAGAACTTCATCCTCAGACAAGATAATATCCGGAATGCCATTAAACGTATTAATATTATAGGGGTAATTTAGTAAAGCAACAGAAGGAGAATATATTTTACGGAAGAAGTTAGCAAACATATCAGAAATATCGGCATCATCTGATGACTCTGAACCATTGAATTTCATACTACGCGGATAACCAACTACTTTCCTCTTTGAATTTACAAAGGTGAAAAAAATTTTCGGGTTCTTCAGTAGAACTCTTCTCATTTTAGAGATATAAAAAGAGTAACATTTCCTATTAAGAACGTTAAATTTATTCCTAGCAACTATGTATTTCGCCAAATAAATTAATGAACCACAACTATCATATCTACTTTTCATTCTATTTCTTAAATTACGTAGACCCCTTAATTCTTTTGTGAACCAAGCAGGCCCAGATTCCAAACTTGAAGGATGATAAGGTATTGAAGCAGAAAACCCAGAGTTCACAATATTATAAAAATTTTCAATTTTGCACACAAGACCACCATCATAATTCCAATTTGCATTATGTAGAAAAGATCTGAGTAAGGCAAAATTTGTTCTGGCGAAATTAAAATTCATAGCACGTAGCTCTTTCCGTTGGATTAACCCAGAATTTTCTTCCTGTACATCAAGAGCAAATTTAAATGTTGGATGATGTTTATCCTCCGGTAAGACAATGGGAGAAACTCTACATAAAGAAATACAGTTACTGTTCGAAAATACGAGATCCAGTATTCTATTGTTCACATTTTTAATAAAATTTAACTGATGGAGACCTAAATCAAAAATGCCATCCCAATAATTACTCATTATAGTAGAAGACACAGGTAAACATCCGTTAGAGTCATCTACAGAGACCCACGTTGTATATTGTAAGTTAAAATCACCTACACAAATTATGTCCGAATTTGAATCCATTAAGTTAACAGCTGATTCTGTCAATCGAAGGTGATCCATATAAATGTCAATACTAGAACTGGGAGGAATATAGGAGCAAGTCACAAAAACAGATCTTACACCAATGCGAAGACGTACACAAATGAATTCAGACTCACAGTCCCCACAAAATGTGACCAATTCAGCAGAAATGGTACTATGTACAGCAATGAGAACACCGCCGCCCGATTTCGTTCCAACTCTATCCTTCCTAAATACCTGATAATCGTTGTAAAAAATCTCAGAATCATTGACACTAGGTTTTAACCAGGTTTCCGATAAGCATATAACACCATAACCACAATCAATACTATTCAAATAAATATGTTTCAGTTTAGAATTAAGACCTCTTACATTTTGATATAGGAATATAATTGAAGCACCTAGTTTTTTGGCACATTGACCGAGGGTGGCAATCTAGTATTCTCATCGGAACGATTTCGATCTCTATGAACAAACTCTCGAACCAAAACACCATCAGGCCAAAATGATTTTTTCACAATCTCATCAAAAAATTTACCTGGAACCGATATTTTAAATGAAGAAATATCCCTTGGTTGGGAGTAATTAAATTTAAAAACAGCAATATCATTACCAACAATAGAATAATTGGATCTGATAAAATCACCAATATCATCAACAGTAGTATCAGATGCCAATCTAGATATGAACACTGTCCTCCTAGGGGGCACCACAACTAAGTTGTGAATACCCTTTTGCCCAGGATTTTGATGTTGAGGAATGGTGTCAGTAGAATTAACTTGTACAACAGACGCATAAGTCAAATCCGGAGTTTGAGAAACGGAAACAGAACCAATTGGAATGACCTCAGCAGGAGGAGATAGTTCTGATTGATTACCAATAGGCTGACTACTCAGAGTAACAGAATTTTGAACAGAATCACTTACAGATGGAAGCGTATTTTGGGCAACAATATCTTCCACGACTGGTGAAAGCAAACTTATCAAATTAGACGGATTCGATAGGCTATTACAATTACCAGTATCTACACTCAAAGACGATTTCTTATGCTTAGGCGACCCTTCAATATATTCAAAGTCATCAAAAAGTGACTCCATTTTATTCAAATTTCCCATTACAGTTGCGAAATCAGATTTCATACGTGTAATTATTAACTTTGCATCCTTAAACATTCTATAGAAATCAATGTCCTGGGTCCTACACTTCACACATGACCAGCGAAGTCCTTTTTCCCGATCAGAAATCATATCATATTGTCTTCCACTAAAACCTGCACAACTCAAATGAGCCTGTGCATCACATAGCCAACAACATATAAACTGTTGATCACTATTGCCCTTCACTTTACATTTAGTATACAAACACGCCATCATGCGGTAGATAGTAAAAATGCGGGTAGTACAACGAGTTTCAAAGTGTGCCTAAAAGTATACCCCAAAATTTTAAACAATAAGAAAATTTGATAGCAAAATAACTGATCAAAAGACAGATGAAAACAATAACAACAAACAGGGTAAATGCCAAAGATAAACAAATGGAAAACTTGCAAATTTGCCAAGACCAAATTAAAATCGATGAATATTATTACAAATGATTTGGAATAATCACAATACTATTCAATCGAATGCCAAATTCACTTAAGAACACTTGTACACTTTGATTGTATATGGAAAAGCACTATAAACCGAGGAAAATATACAATTTCTAGTAATAACAACGAGCACTTTAATTTTCGCGTCAAAACACAGCAAGGGTTGCCAACAGTTGCTCCAATAAAACGCACAACAATACCAAAATTGGAGTTATGTGGAGCTTTGTTGCCTGCAAATCTCATAAACAAAGTAATAAAAACATTGGATTACGATCATGAGTTATATTTATGGACTGACTCTTCGATAGTCCTTGGCTGGTTGCAGAAAAACCCACAAACATTAAAACCTTTTCCTCTCCTAATCCTTAGCCTCTCTAATAAAACTTCGTGGATACATATTAAAACCGAAGCAAATCCCGCTGATTTAGGAACACGAGGATGTTCTAATCTACTCCAGAATCTTCTTTGGTGGCAAGGCCCGCCCTGACTTCAGAAGCCACAATCAACTTGGCCCGAGCCACGTACATTCAGTCCAACGGATTTGGAAACTAAAAAAGTTTCAAATTTTCACCTATCAATGAGTGATGACGTCACATCAAGATTTTCATCTTTAAATCGAGCCCTTCGAGAAATGTGTTACATATTTCGATACATCAAAGCATGCCGAAAAACACTTCGCCCCAAAACTCTAGACATTGCTTCTGAAGAAATCGCATTTGTTAAGCACAGATTAATCACCGTGGCTCAAAACATGCATTACCCAAGAGAATATGAAAGTCTGAGCAATGAAAAATCGATCAGCAAGAAGAGTCACATTCTCACACTATCGCCCTTCCTGGACAAAAATGGTTTGCTCCGAGTAGGGGAATTCCGGCCTTCGCTATGAAGAAAGACACCCAGTAATAATTGCCGAAAAATCAAATTTTTCCGAACTGCTTGTCCGTTATACCCACCAGATTATGCTGCATGCAGAACACAATGTTATGTTGAGAGCCATAACGCAGGCATACTATATCCCTCGACTAAAGAATCTCATCCGGAAATTTGTACGAGGCTGCAAGTTCTGTACTATATGCAAAAGTAAGTGGCAGCAACAACTGAGGGCAGCACTTCCCCCTGAACGTTCGAGTTTTTCCTTACCATTTACTTACACGGGAGTGGGTTTTGCGGGATCGTTCAGCCTGAAAACGTCAACTTTAAAAAACGCAAACATAACTAAGGGCTACGTAGCAGTGTTTGTCTGTTTTTCGACCCGAGCAGTGCACTTAGAAGTCTGTTCAGATTTGTGGGCAGAAGGATTCGTCGCAGCGTTTACGCGATTTACAGAATGACCGATATTTCGTGGGAGCAAGTCGACAATTATTACAACAACACAACATTTTTTTAGAAAGTGCGGACAAGTGTCTCTCTGAGAAACATGCTATTGATGGATTTACATGGTCAATTCTCCCACCGTATGCACCACATATGGGCGGCCTATGGGTGTAAAAGGCATGAAGGCTCATTTAAAGAAGTTATCTAAAAATCCATCTTTTACGTTTGAAGAGTTTAGCACCATCCAGGTCAGAATTGAATCATTTCTAAACTCAAGACCACTGTCACCGTTATCACAAAACCAATCGGAACTACTTCCCTTGACGCCTGGCCACTTCTTGCGAGGTGCCCCACTCACGTCTCCTCCTGAGGGACCTATTAATCCACCAAATGTTGACTTGACTCATCTGCAACAATGGAAGCGATTACAAACAATGGATGGAAATCCGAGTATGTGACCGAGTTGAAGACACCGTGGAACAATCTAAAGGAAAACTACTTGGTTGTTGTTACAGAGAACTTCCTGTCGTCAACTAATTGGCGTTTGGGCCGAATGACCAAAATCTTCTTGGGAAAAGACAATAATGTTCGTGTAGCGGAAATAAAAACGCGGAATGGCTCTATTGTACGCCCTGTTGTCAAGCTTTGCGTTTTAGCAAACATGTCGTCTTAAAAATCGACAATCAAACACAACCCTAACAATGCGCTAGCTTAGAGTGCAAAGGCGCCAACTGCACTTTTTGAAATTTTTTAGGAGAGACAAAAAACTGTATATAAAAATTCACTTTATATTTTGTAAATTTTTTTGAATGGAATTTTATTTGCTTGGTTGTAACATACAAGTTATCCAGAGTCATTGGATCGTTGGACTATGTCCAATAAACCACTGAGATTTTAAGACCGTACTATGCGGTTATCAAAAGTAATCTGTTTTATTATATTTATTTCCCTACTTAAACTACCCTTTCGATAATTACATTTTATACGCGTCAGCATTCTCTGCAAAGCATTCTCCGTGGGTTGAATATAGCACCAACTCAGACGCAAAGCTCAGCATAACATTCCACGCGCAGTGGTATGATGAAATTGAAATCCACGTTACGGATTGCAACATAATGATGAGGTAATTATGAATGGATATGTTGACGAGGTAGGTATGAATGGATATGTTGACGAGGTAGGTATGAAATGTAATTATCGAAAGGGTAGTTTAAGTAGGGAAATGAATATAATAAAACAGATTACTTTTGATAACCGCATAGTACGGTCCTAAAATCTCAGTGTTTTATTGGACACAGTCCAAGAGTCATTGAATCCAGAGTCATTGGATCGTTGGACTATGTCCTGCTTTGACACCATTTCGTGCAATTATTAACAAACAAATTAATTCCGTTATTCTTTTTTAGAAAAACATTATGACCCGAATTTATTAAACAGTTGTCACACTTGTCGATTTCACTGCTACATTAATAGATTTTACTCTTAAATTTCTAACAAATTGCTTCTATTCTTTTTTATTTGTTTTATTCACACACTTGTTCTAAAATGACATGGTACTTACAAAAGTTCAAATGACATCTTAATGCTATGTTGTCTTGGTAGGTTTCCCAGTTGGCTGTTTGGTTGGTAGTTGATTTTTTATGTTCCCCCGTTGGCTGTTGTTTATTTTTCCTCTTTGGTTGTTTAGTTGGTAGTTGATTTTCCTCTTTGGTTTTTTTAAAGTTGAGTTGTTTTAAAGTTGAGATGTTTCAAAGTTGAGTTGAGTTTAAAGTTGAGTATTTTCTTCTTATGAAGATTCTTTTAATCTTCTTATGAAGATTTTTAACACTTTTAAGTTATGTTAACTCTCTTCTTATGAAGATTTTTAACACTTTTAAGTTATGTTGACTCTCTTCTTATGAAGATTTTTTTACACATTTTTTTTAAGTTATGTTGGGCGCCAGTTATCCAGAGTCATTGGATCGTTGGACTATGTCCAATAATACATATACAGTAAGTAAAAAAAAATAGTATCTTTGATTTAGAAGAATTTTTGTCATTTAGCACCCTTTCTGTTGCTATTTTTGATTTGTGCATATCATTTAGCACCTTTTCTATTAAAAAATAATATAAACATTTTTCTTATTTGATTTAAATAATATGACTTAATTTGTGTTTTTAATGCCGATAGCATTTAATATTTATTGTAAAAAAACATTTGCATTGTATACAGTCTTACTTCGTTGCTGTGCCTTAAATTTAATTTTAAAAAATGAAATTCTTAGGTTTTTATCACATGAAATCAAGTTTGCAGTCTTACTTCGTTGCTACTTATATAAAATAAAAAAAATATATATATGTATGTATATTACTCGATATATATTTGTATATATGTATATTTTTATTACTCGTGAGGTAATTCGTCATAAAACTTGTGGTGATCTTTTGGCAAGGTCATTGTTAAATATTGCAAATCGTCATATTTCCTAGTTGTAATTTTTTTTCTCTCACTGTGAAGTTGCGGTAAATCAGACCACTCTAACGGAGAAATAGTTTTATTTATTCTTTGAGGATGTTGTTGCCATGAATTTGGGAATCTCAATTTGTAAAACATTTATTTTTCTGCTGTATATCTTATCGCACGAATATCAGTGACTTTGGAATCACCTTTTTCCCGGCCACGACGAATGCTTTTCACGAATTGAAGGTCTCTAAATGTTTTGAAAAAAATGTGATCCAAATATTCCACTTCATAAGGTTCTGGATTCTTTCGAGCATTTTTACAAATAGCAATATATTCTGCAGGTACGTCTATAGTCCGATGCTTCAACGCACGCTCAATGAGTGAGTGTGCCATTTGCGTGTGCCCAGCTTCTAAAATTTTTTGTTCTATTGTTATTTGATGTTTAAACGCTGCATTCAATAAAGCATTACTAATAGTCACATTTCTGTTTTGGTATGAGCATCCGTCGCTGTAAAATATAATGTTTGCCGGGATTTCAGTGTCACTGAGGTAAGAAAGAATTTTTTGTTCAACAAAATATACCCAAATGCTTCCGAATTCTTCAGCAGACACGCACCCTTCAACCTCATTCCAAATAAAGCAGTACCATTATGGTTTATCAAATTATAGAAAACTAAGTTGTGCACTTGCAATTTTGTACGATAGTATAGGATGCTTACTTCTGATTTTGGCGCCATTAAAACCGCTTGCAGATCTACAGTTAGCACGATACGCTCTTCGGCTTTGTCCTTGTGCTTTTCATTTCTGGCTTCTTTATTTCTTGGTGAAGAGCGAATTGGTCATGCGAAATGTTATCCATAGAATGACGCACTCAAATTTCGCATTTATCTTTTTTTGGCGAAAATAATCCATAATTTTTTATGTCAAATGCTTCATAAAATACCGAAATTGAAAGCGGCTTTATTTCATGCTTTGGACACCAATCTTTTACGTAAAAATTGTAAATCATTCGTTTTGAATTCCAGTCCGGTAGAACATATTTTTTTTTGTGTTGCTGCACGACAATAGTGCGACTCCATGACTGGCAAAGAATCCAAAAAAGAATTTAAACATTTTCGTTGATTTGCAAAATTTGTCATCGGTATTGTGTTTGAATTTTTGTTACTGGTTACAGGCTGCTTTACCATATTCAGCATTGCATGTCTACCAATGCCCAGTGTATTTAAAAAAAAGTTCTGCACACACACATATTTTTATTATCTATTTTTAGGTAATATTTTAAAGTTTGACATCTTTTTGGTTGTTCGTTCTCTTCACATTTTACACGTCTAACTGGTGGGGTACTTTCTATCAAGGTATTTACATAAATTCGCTTTTGTTTTTTATCCATACTCCAAAATTGTTTAAATAGTTTACCTCTCTCGTCGTCAGTGATTTGCGCGCATTGCATGACTGATTTGTCAGTTTTACTTGTACATTTACACCGCTGCTTCATTGCTCTTGCATCTTTCTTTATTTTATAGCAGCAAACGTTATTTCCTTTCTTTTTTCCATAAGATGATTTACCACTTTGTCTTCGATATTTGTTTTGACTGCTCATCCAATCTGCGTCTTTAACTTGCACTTTCTTCTTGCGTTTTTTGGACTTTACGGGCATGTCCATGGAATAATCCGAATCGCTGTGGAAACTATAAGGCACGAGTCCTAAAACACCATCGTCTACATTATTGCCAAAAGGGTCAATGTTATTGCTGTTTTCAATTGCTTGTAAAGCAGTGTTATTACTTTCGTCTTTTGCCATACAGACCTTTTAATACATGTAGTAATAATTTAATTAATATTTGTAAAACATTAATTAGAATATGCTACCTTTTGCCAGTAAAATAAATGTTAGAAACAGCAATAAATTAATTTTTACGGAGCACGAACGAACCACCAGCACATTTTAGCAACAATCACAACCTTTTAACAACAACCTTTTTTTTAAACGATGTAATTTTCGATTCTCTTTGGTTCTGCAGTAAAATCTCAATTTTGTAAAAAAGTGCAGTTGGCGCCTTTGCACTCTAAGCTAGCGTAACATAACTTTTTAAAATGTCAATTACCCATTGTACTTGTCTCTCTTTTCTTTCTACTTCTTAGCAGGTCCGCCATGGATAGACCTCGTGGGAGCAAGTCGACAATTATTACAACAACACAACCTTTTTTAGAAACTGCGGACAAGTGTCTCTCTGAGAAACATGCTATTGATGGATTTACATGGTCAATTCTCCCACCATATGCACCACATATGGGCGGCCTATGGGTGTAAAAGGCATGAAGGCTCATTTAAAGAAGTTATCTAAAAATCCATCTTTTACGTTTGAAGAGTTTAGCACCATCCAGGTCAGAATTGAATCATTTCTAAACTCAAGACCACTGTCACCGTTATCACAAAACCAATCGGAACTACTTCCCTTGACGCCTGGCCACTTCTTGCGAGGTGCCCCACTCACGTCTCCTCCTGAGGGACCTATTAATCCACCAAATGTTGACTTGACTCATCTGCAACAATGGAAGCGATTACAAACAATGGATGGAAATCCGAGTATGTGACCGAGTTGAAGACACCGTGGAACAATCTAAAGGAAAACTACTTGGTTGTTGTTACAGAGGACTTCCTGTCGTCAACTAATTGGCGTTTGGGCCGAATGACCAAAATCTTCTTGGGAAAAGACAACAATGTTCGTGTAGCGGAAATAAAAACGCGGAATGGCTCTATTGTACGCCCTGTTGTCAAGCTTTGCGTTTTACCAAACATGTCGTCTTAAAAATCGACAATCAAACACAACACTAACAATACGCTAGCTTAGAGTGCAAAGGCGCCAACTGCACTTTTTGAAATTTTTTAGGAGAGACAAAAAACTGTATATAAAAATTCACATTATATTTTGTAAATTTTTTTGAATGGAATTTTATTTGCTTGGTTGTAACATACAAGTTATCCAGAGTCATTGGATCGTTGGACTATGTCCAATAAAACACTGAGATTTTAAGACCGTACTATGCGGTTATCAAAAGTAATCTGTTTTATTATATTTATTTCCCTACTTAAACTACCCTTTCGATAATTACATTTTATACGCGTCAGCATTCTCTGCAAAGCATTCTCCGTGGGTTGAATATAGCACCAACTCAGACGCAAAGCTCAGCATAACATTCCACGCGCAGTGGTATGATGAAATTGAAATCCACGTTACGGATTGCAACATAATGATGAGGTAAGTATGAATGGATATGTTGACGAGGTAGGTATGAATGGATATGTTGACGAGGTAGGTATGAAATGTAATTATCGAAAGGGTAGTTTAAGTAGGGAAATGAATATAATAAAACAGATTACTTTTGATAACCGCATAGTACGGTCCTAAAATCTCAGTGTTTTATTGGACACAGTCCAAGAGTCATTGGATCCAGAGTCATTGGATCGTTGGACTATGTCCTGCTTTGACACCATTTCGTGCAATTATTAACAAACAAATTAATTCTGTTATTCTTTTTTAGAAAAAAATTATGACCCGAATTTATTAAACAGTTGTCACACTTGTCGATTTCACTGCTACATTAATAGATTTTACTCTTAAATTTCTAACAAATTGCTTCTATTCTTTTTTATTTGTTTTATTCACACACTTGTTCTAAAATGACATGGTACTTACAAAAGTTCAAATGACATCTTAATGCTATGTTGTCTTGGTAGGTTTCCCCGTTGGCTGTTTGGTTGGTAGTTGATTTTTTATGTTCCCCCGTTGGCTGTTGTTTATTTTTCCTCTTTGGTTGTTTAGTTGGTAGTTGATTTTCCTCTTTGGTTTTTTTAAAGTTGAGTTGTTTTAAAGTTGAGATGTTTCAAAGTTGAGTTGGTTTAAAGTTGAGTATTTTCTTCTTATGAAGATTCTTTTAATCTTCTTATGAAGATTTTTAACACTTTTAAGTTATGTTGACTCTCTTCTTATGAAGATTTTTAACACTTTTAAGTTATGTTGACTCTCTTCTTATGAAGATTTTTTACACATTTTTTTTAAGTTATGTTGGGCGCCAGTTATCCAGAGTCATTGGATCGTTGGACTATGTCCAATAATACATATACAGTAAGTAAAAAAAAATAGTATCTTTGATTTAGAAGAATTTTTGTCATTTAGCACCCTTTCTGTTGCTATTTTTGATTTGTGCATATCATTTCTATTAAAAAATAATATGAACATTTTTCTTATTTGATTTAAATAATATGACTTAATTTGTGTTTTTAATGCCGATAGCATTTAATATTTATTGTAAAAAAACATTTGCATTGTATACAGTCTTACTTCGTTGTTGTGCCTTAAATTTAATTTTAAAAAATGAAATTCTTAGGTTTTTATCACATGAAATCAAGTTTGCAGTCTTACTTCGTTGCTACTTATATAAAATAAAAAAAAATATATATATGTATGTATATTACTCGATATATATTTGTATATATGTATATTTTTATTACTCGTGAGGTAATTCGTCATAAAACTTGTGGTGATCTTTTGGCAAGGTCATTGTTAAATATTGCAAATCGTCATATGTCCTAGTTGTAATTTTTTTTCTCTCACTGTGAAGTTGCGGTAAATCAGACCACTCTAACGGAGAAATAGTTTTATTTATTCTTTGAGGATGTTGTTGCCATGAATTTGGGAATCTCAATTTGTAAAACATTTATTTTTCTGCTGTATATCTTATCGCACGAATATCAGTGACTTTGGAATCACCTTTTTCCCGGCCACGACGAATGCTTTTCACGAATTGAAGGTCTCTAAATGTTTTGAAAAAAATGTGATCCAAATATTCCACTTCATAAGGTTCTGGATTCTTTCGAGCATTTTTACAAATAGCAATATATTCTGCAGGTACGTCTATAGTCCGATGCTTCAACGCACGCTCAATGAGTGAGTGTGCCATTTGCGTGTGCCCAGCTTCTAAAATTTTTTGTTCTATTGTTATTTGATGTTTAAACGCTGCATTCAATAAAGCATTACTAATAGTCACATTTCTGTTTTGGTATGAGCATCCGTCGCTGTAAAATATAATGTTTGCCGGGATTTCAGTGTCACTGAGGTAAGAAAGAATTTTTTGTTCAACAAAATATACCCAAATGCTTCCGAATTCTTCAGCAGACACGCATCCTTCAACCTCATTCCAAATAAAGCAGTAACCATTATGGTTTATCAAATTATAGAAAACTAAGTTGTGCACTTGCAATTTTGTACGATAGTATAGGATGCTTACTTCTGATTTTGGCGCCATTAAAACCGCTTGCAGATCTACAGTTAGCACGATACGCTCTTCGGCTTTGTCCTTGTGCTTTTCATTTCTGGCTTCTTTATTTCTTGGTGAAGAGCGAATTGGTCATGCGAAATGTTATCCATAGAATGACGCACTCAAATTTCGCATTTATCTTTTTTTGGCGAAAATAATCCATAATTTTTTATGTCAAATGCTTCATAAAATACCGAAATTGAAAGCGGCTTTATTTCATGCTTTGGACACCAATCTTTTACGTAAAAATTGTAAATCATTCGTTTTGAATTCCAGTCCGGTAGAACATATTTTTTTTTGTGTTGCTGCACGACAATAGTGCGACTCCATGACTGGCAAAGAATCCAAAAAAGAATTTAAACATTTTCGTTGATTTGCAAAATTTGTCATCGGTATTGTGTTTGAATTTTTGTTACTGGTTACAGGCTGCTTTACCATATTCAGCATTGCATGTCTACCAATGCCCAGTGTATTTAAAAAAAAGTTCTGCACACACACATATTTTTATTATCTATTTTTAGGTAATATTTTAAAGTTTGACATCTTTTTGGTTGTTCGTTCTCTTCACATTTTACACGTCTAACTGGTGGGGTACTTTGTATCAAGGTATTTACATAAATTCGCTTTTGTTTTTTATCCATACTCCAAAATTGTTTAAATAGTTTACCTCTCTCGTCGTCAGTGATTTGCGCGCATTGCATGACTGATTTGTCAGTTTTACTTGTACATTTACACCGCTGCTTCATTGCTCTTGCATCTTTCTTTATTTTATAGCACCAAACGTTATTTCCTTTCTTTTTTCCATAAGATGATTTACCACTTTGTCTTCGATATTTGTTTTGACTGCTCATCCAATCTGCGTCTTTAACTTGCACTTTCTTCTTGCGTTTTTTGGATTTTACGGGCATGTCCATGGAATAATCCGAATCGCTGTGGAAACTATAAGGCACGAGTCCTAAAACACCATCGTCTACATTATTGCCAAAAGGGTCAATGTTATTGCTGTTTTCAATTGCTTGTAAAGCAGTGTTATTACTTTCGTCTTTTGCCATACAGACCTTTTAATACATGTAGTAATAATTTAATTAATATTTGTAAAACATTAATTAGAATATGCTACCTTTTGCCAGTAAAATAAATGTTAGAAACAGCAATAAATTAATTTTTACGGAGCACGAACGAACCACCAGCACATTTTAGCAACAATCACAACCTTTTAACAACAACCTTTTTTTTAAACGATGTAATTTTCGATTCTCTTTGGTTCTGCAGTAAAATCTCAATTTTGTAAAAAAGTGCAGTTGGCGCCTTTGCACTCTAAGCTAGCGTAACATAACTTTTTAAAATGTCAATTACCCATTGTACTTGTCTCTCTTTTCTTTCTACTTCTTAGCAGGTCCGCCATGGATAGACCTTATCTTTAAAGGAAGTCAGTACACCGAACACTAGTCACTCTCAAGCCAACCCTAATCAACAAAAGGCGGACTTCTACAACTTTAAGTTCTACAAATCCTTACGATAAGCGTATGACGCTGACAATATAGTCCCATTGGCAATGGCTCATAATGACAACAATCGAAAGGCCGCTGGAGACGCACATCCTCTGCTGAGGGCATACCAATTCTGGAGGCACATACTATTCATTCGGTCTATGTGCTCAACATATTACACCTTACATCCGAGTGACGTACATAACGATGAAAGATGGCTAGCCTAGTAAGCAGCAGACGTATCCCCATCAGCCTTTAGAAGCCAACCTGAATACGATGTCTGAGGTCTCATCTGGTGTCCCAATTCTGGCCCGGGAGTATATTGAACGCTCCGTTTAACCAGGTTCTAATGTGCTTTGATTTTTTAATTAATGTTTCTTTTTTGAATGTGTTAACCTCTTGTCACAAAGGTCTTTAATTATCAAACTTTAAAATCTCTTAAGCAAATATCCGTTAAATGTACTGTCATTTGAGTATTTTGTTTGAGTACAATTGAAAGCATATACATATATATTTCTCTCTGAGTATTTGCCGCTTAATACGGCCTTTTTATATTCTCATAGTTTTAAGTTCATTTCAAACTTCAATAAAGAAGGTTCACAAATACCTTGCTTGAATTCATGTGGAATTCCCTTGACTTTCACTAATAAATTTATATGAGAATATAACGTTAGGCCTACCGGTTCACGACCAGGCCTCAGCAAAACTCGAAAATCCAAAGGCAAAAATAAACTTAGAACCTAAAACTCAAAAACGAAAACTGAAATAATTTTCAAAACTAACACTTAAAATCAAAAACCAAAAATGAGATAATTCTCAAAATTAAATCAAAAACCAAAATGATAACCAAAATCTAAATAACTCTCAACGATAAATCAAAAATCATACACAAGATTAAAACTCAAAATCATAATCAAAACTGAAATAAATCTCGTAAGCTAAACTCAAAAATCGATACCAAAATCGATAACTAAAACTTGTATCGAAATTGAAAAATTATACTCAAACGTATGATAAATAAAAGGTAAGTAAGGCATGCAAATGGTAATTTTTCAGACAACACAAAAAACATATAAAGCAAACTTCTCCGAAACAAAACATAAATCCGAATACGCTTACTAAACTGAAAAATGGAAGTACACTGGAAGTCAAAAAGACTCTTACGTGACTCTCCCTTCCGGGCTCCCATGAATACTCTCTTCGTATTAAGCCAAGCTATCATTAACTTGTAGCGACCTAATAATCAAACTGTATTAACTGTCGGTTTTCTAACCTAGAAAACTACGCATCAACTTATAGACAAGAGGTCTACTAAAAACGAAGTTCGTTTTCTCTGCCATCCAGAATCAGAAAAACAAAACACAAAATGTTACATCAACATCAAATCTTCAAGTCCAAGGTCATCGAAGAAGTTCCAAAAGCCAAGAAGAAGAGAGGAGCCTCTACATACGGTAATGGTCAACCTGGCAAATCAACGTAGACCACAGAAGATTCGAAATATGTATACCCCAGGAAGAAGCTCAGAAGTCATCAACACAAAAAAGTAAGAAGACTTGGGAAGGTAAGTGCAGTAATAATTGAATTTTTTTGAAATGATCATTGTTTCTTCGAATATAAAATGCAAAAAAAACCTACGGCAGACATCGCAGAGATCATCCGCTGGTTTCATAACTGGAACATGGGGTATGTATTTGGACCATATCCGTCGAAAACTGCAATTACTCATCTTCAATTCGTCATCACTGAGTGAAGAAATGTATTTTCGATAAATTGAGGACTTCGTCTCGCTGGATGGCAGTTTCATTATCCGAAAATCCTTAAATTTTGGGAGTCGTCCGGGCAGTGGAAGAGCCATTAAATCGGCTATAGACTCGATGAATTTAACAGCTTTTTCGATGTCAGCCGGTTTAAATGACTTTGGATGTGTATTCGGTTTATTTGCCAGTCCGTGTTGGCGCACTGTTACACCCTGTGCGTGAAAATGACGTACTAAATTTTCGTAACGCTTCGTCGTACAGGCATGTACAAAAAGGAAAAACGAACGACAAACAGGTACTCTGTAGAAGGTAAATTGAATTCTATGCCTCATAACTTCTGTATCCGGTCTCTGTCCATATTTCTTCCGCCCAGCAAGCTTTGCGTATACACTTTCTAGCTTTTCGTTACTCATCATTCCAGCTTCGATGTGACTTAGTATCACTAAATCAAGTTCATTTTTCGACATCTCTAAACAATTGTTCCGCGTACTCTCGATCATTTCCCGTGGTATCAGTGTATGGCATTCATTATTACAACAATCTTTTGACAGAAATTTTGTTACCAGCTCCTCCTCCTTTACATCAACAACATACAGGTCCATCTTAACAAAAGTTTGTTCGGTATCATCTTCTGCCTTCGTCTTCATCATCATCGCTCTCTTCATAGTTTTCATCATCGTTTTCATCATCCTTTTCATGGAAATATTGTCCGTATACGGCACTGAACTCCTCATCAACACTCATGTTTCATTTCATGCGAAATGCGAAGACGATAATCAACAGAAACAGTAAACGTCACTTCTTCAGTGTTACTTTTTTAAATGTTCCACACTAGCAACTTACACGATGAACTATAATAATATTCCGACCAACAACAACACTTACTGGACCAACAACAACACTTACTGGACGTCGGGCGCGGAGAACAATTAACGAGATAATGAGAAACTGACGAAACGAGTTGCTTACTTTTAACAGCTTTTTCACAGAAAACTAGCTCCCTTTTCGTAGACCAGGTCACATATAGACTTTTGTACTTTGTAGCCTCCAAATTCGTATATGCACATATTTTAAACTACAACTGTTTCATTTTCGCTCGTTTCGCTCCCCACTCCCCCAAGAGCCAGATCTTACAAGCAAAAGTTACCGCCTGGTTCACATGCATACAAACGTACACACAAGAAAAACAAAAGAAAGATAAAGAGACAATAAATATCAAAGTGTCAAATTGTTGCAAGTGAAAAGACGTACAATTCTAAACGGGTCAAAATTATAAAAAAACGTGGAAAAATTGTAAAAAAAAACAATGAAAATCGAAATAGAAAGTGGAAATTAGTTATCAAATATTTAAAACAAAATTAACAAACACACGAAGTATTGAATATTTGGTGACCTTAAAGTCGAAAGTGTTTTATTTGCATCCAATGCAAAGAATAGTTCCCGCTTGGTGCATATTCACGTACACAAACAATCTAAAACAGATCAAAGATGAGTGAGAGTTATTGTTTGTTCGTGTGAAATTTATTTTTAATGCACTAAAATAAAGCAAATAATAATAAAAGCGGAAATATATGCAAAATTTTGAGCAAACATTTAAAAAAATGTTTACACAAGAAGAAAAAGTATTTTTTTATACACACTGGGAAAATTTTTATTATAGTTTTACAAAGAAAAATATTTTATTTTTACGCAATTTCTTTCTGAATTTAAAAACAACAATAAATTGTGGATAATCTTGAATAATACATTTTATCTCAACGAGCAAAAGTTTAGAGCCTTTGAATTTCGAAATAAATAAATCAATATAAATAATTAAACGGAATTTCGAGCAAACTATCAAAAAATATACCACAACATTGTGAGAAAAAGTTATTTGAAATTGATATTAAAGAAAATTTGTAAAATTTCTTAGTGTTTCTTTTTTCGGACGGATTTGAAAAAAATAATAAAATATGGCTGAATTAAAGACTTTCTGGTTCGACCATGAACAATTAATTTCATTCTGCAAGCGTTTTAAGCATCCTGATAACATTTTAGTGTGCGCCTTGAAAGTGGAAGAAGGTGAACTGGAAAGAAGATGGACGGAATTAATATCATTCTACAAAAAAGTCGTCACTGGAGATGATTTAGAGGGCGACTCAAATCCAAGATTGCTCTCTTAATTGAATCTAAACAAACATATAAATCTGATGGGAGTCTAAGACTAAACTCAACGATGTAACTAGGCCTGACATCCGTGAAAGTACCACCGTGTGACACACCACCTTTTGAGGGCGGATACTGTAAATGGCCAGCATTTCGAGACATTTTTTGGGCTGTGTTTGGAACACATGCAGAATTATCTACAGCACAAAAGCTATTCCATCTCCGAGGAAAAACGAGAGGTGAGGCGAACCAAATTGTTTCGAGATTCGACTTAGTGGATGAAAATGTTCAACTCGCTTGGAATGCCCCAAACGATAGGTATGAAAATCCTCGTATACTGGTACACCAACAAATGAAATATTTTTTTGGTATTCAAGCTGCTCAGCATGAGACACCGAAGTGTATCAGACAAATTCAACGCGGAATCAATGATAGCCTATCAATTTTCAAATCTTATAAAATCTAGACTCAGAATTGGGATCCTATTTTAGTCTACCACTGTGCAACAAAACTCCCTGAAGAATCTCTTCGAGCATGGGAAGATTCGATTAAAAATCACAAACAACTACCAACCTGGGAACAAATGGATACTTTTCTGACTAAACGAATTGAAATTCTAGAATCCATTTTCGACATGAAAAAACATAACTCTCGCGACAATCAGCAATCCCACCATAAACCGAAATCTTTTCAGAAACGTATGGATTCAACCATTCACACAACCTGCAAGAAATGTAACCAGAAGCACCCATTAAGAATTTGCGAAAATGTTTAAGCATTATCGGTAAAGGATCGCATAAAATGCGTATGCTCAAATAAAATTTGCGCCAATTGTCTATCGTCTACTCATATAAACACAAATTGCACAAGCATAAAATCATGCCGTGAGTGTCGGAAAAAACATCACACGCTTTTACACCTTCAACCTAATACAGATCGAAATACATCACATCATAATCGAGTTTATCAACGAACACCGATTCAACAACATTCCACCAACCTGCCCCCTGCTGACTCAGTCTCTGAAACGCCTGTAGAAGAAGTCGAAGCACATTTTACTGAGTACGAAGGAAAGACTATTTTGCCTACGGCATTGATTAATATTGAACACGCTTGTGAATCATTTACAATTCGAGCGCTTTTAGATGCTGAATCAGAGAAAAGTTTTATTTCGAAGCGAATCCAACAAAATCTTGCGATTTCCGTCGACAACCATCACTCTCAAATCTCTGGGTTAGGTGGCACCATGGTGGGAAATTCAAGCGGGCGATGTTTTGTTAATCTCAGATCAAAAGGATCTAATTTCTCAATAACAATAAAAGCAATTGTAGTCTCAAAATCATCTCACTTGTTACCTTCAAAGCGAGTTAAAATAACAAATATTCCTGATATACGAAAACCAAATTTGGCTGATCCACATTTATTCACACCGGGTCCTACCCACATGCTACTACGCAGCGATTATTTACCACTTATAAATTTAAACGGCGATCTAACGAACATAGCTCATGGTCTGGAAGCCACAGAATCTCATTTTGGCTTGTACCTATCCGGCCCCTTCCAACGAATGAAATCCAAATATTCTCAACAATTGTTTCCCATTCAGACGATCTTCCTATAAATGAACAAATTAAAAAATTCTGGGAAATTGAAGAAGTCACGAAAATAAGCTCTGCTTCAGAACATGATGAATATTGTGAGGAGTCGTACCAAAAAACTACATTTCGACAACCTGATGGTCTATATGTTGTACGGCTTCCGTTTCGTCAAGATTTTCCAGAGAACGTTTTCCTTGGCCCATCCCGACATATGGCCTTGGCACAATACCTTCGTATGGAGAAAACATTAAACAAAAACCCTGAATTAAAGCAGCAGTACGAGCTAGTTCTACAAGAATATATAGAATTAGACCACATGCAGCAAGTTAATTATTTTGAGAGCGCATCAGAAAAACATTTTTCATTTTTTTTGCCTTAACATGCAGTCATAAAGCCAGAGAGCAAGACAACTAAAGTGCGAGTGGTCTTCAATGGATCGAATAAGAGCAACAGTGGTTTCTCCCTGAACGAGGTCTTATATTCGGGCCCGATTTTACAGTCAGACATTATTTCAATAATTCTCAATTGGCGATACTATAGATATGTAAAGGGTTTTTCAACAGAGACGCTACAAAAGTAAATCGATAGGGACAGCAAACGACGCCATATTTTTTCCCGCTCTTTTGACATTTCTCTTCAGTAAGGTTTGTCATTTCATCATGGAAAGATATAGGAGCCAACAACGAGTCGAAATTATTAAAATTTACTACGGAAATTTGGAGTCAGTGGCCTCAACTTTAAGAGCGCTACGTCCAATTTATGGTCGTCAGCGATGAGGCTCATTTCTGGCTGAATGGCTTCGTCAATAAGCAAAATATGCGTTATTGGTCAGACAGCAATCCACGTAACACGTAATCCATGAGTCATCATTGCATCCCGAAAAAATTACGGTTTGGTGCGGTTTATGGGCCGGCAGCGTCATTAGGCCGTACTTCTTCCGTGATGATCAGGAGCGGCACATTACTGTGAATGCGAACCGGTACCGTTCAATGATATCCGAATATTTTTGGCCCCAATTGGATAATATGGACTTGGAGGAACATGTGGTTCCAACAGGACGGCGGCACAAGCCACACGCGAATGCCACAGTCAATTTATTGGAAACCAAGTTTAGTGAACATGTTATCTCACGAAATAGCCCAGTCGATTGGCCGCCTCGGTCGTGCGATTTGACGCCTTTAGATTATTTCCTGTGGAGCTACGTCAAGTCTATGGTCTATGCCAACAAGCCAGCGACGACTGATGAACTTCGTACGAATATCGAACGTGAAATTGCAGCAGTATCGGCCGATTTATGCTTGAAAGCCGTCGAAAATTGGGTTCAGCGTCTGGACTTCTGCAAGCGTGCCCGTGGTGGCCATGCAATAGAAATCGAGTTCCATACATAATGGCATCGAACGTACTTTCACAGGAATAAAGAATTTCATTGGTATCTAACACCGGTTTTGTTTTATTAAAAAAAATTAAAAAAAACACTTTTGTAGCGCTCTTATTGAAAACCCCGTTATTTACCGGGGATATACAAAAAATGTATCGTCAGATACTTGTTCATCCTGCTGACCGACCTTTTCAGCTAATATTATTTCGATCTTCTGCAAACTACACTATAAAATCCTACGAGCTTAAGAGTATAACTTTTGGGATTAATTGTGCGCCCTTTTTGGCCATTAGAACGCTCAAGCAATTAAGCAGGGACTGCCATCAAACCAGTCCTGCAGCTTCTAAAATATTACAAAATGAAGTTTATGTCCATGATGTGCTGTCAGGAGGACACACACTGGACGAAGCAAAAACTAAGCAAGACGAATTATTAACAACTGTTACTTTAGCTGCTTTTCCCTTAAGGAAAGTTACAGCAAATAACAAAAGTTTACTTGAAAAAATAGCCCGGGAAGATCTTCTAGACAAAAAATTTTTCAACTTTGACGATTCCAGTACAACAAAAACTTTAGGCATTCGCTGGAATGCGATGTCAGACTACGTAGTTGGATCAATTATCAACTCTTCAATTGCAACAAACGAAAAATCCACAAACATTAAAACCTTTTCCTCTCCTAATCCTTAGCTCTCTAATAAAACTTCGTGGAGACATATTAAAACCGAAGCAAATCCCGCTGATTTAGGATTCTTTGGTGGCAAGGCCCACCCTGACTTCAAAAGCCACAATCAACTTGGCGCGAGCCACGTACATTCAGTCCAACGGATTTGGAAACTAAAAATGTTTCAAATTTTCACCTATCAATGAGTGATGACGTCACATCAAGATTTTCATCTTTAAATCGAGCCCTTCGAGAAATGTGTTACGTATTTCGATACATCAAAGCATGCCGAAAAACACTTCGCCCCAAAACCCTAGACATTTCTTCTGAAGAAATCGCATTTGTTAAGCACAGATTAATTACCGCGGCTCAATAAATTCATTACCCACGAGAATATGAATGCCTGAGTAATGAAAAATCGATCAGCAAGAAGAGTCACATTCTCACACTATCGCCCTTCCTGGACAAAAATGGTTTGCTCCGAGTAGGGGAATTCCGGCCTTCGCTATGAAGAAAGACACCCAGTAATAATTCCCGAAAAATCAAATTTTTCCGAACTGCTTGTCCGTTATACCCACCAGATTATGCTGCATGCAGAATACAATGTTATGTTGAGAGCCATAAGGCAGGCATACTATATCCCTCGGCTAAAGAGGGATAAAGGTTTTGCGGGTCCTTTCAGCCTGAAAACGTCAACTTTAAAAAACCCAAAAATTACTAAGGGCTACGTAGCAGTGTTTGTCTGTTTTTCGACCCGAGCAGTGCACTTAGAAGTCTGTTCAGATTTGTCGGCAGAAGGATTCGTCGCAGCGTTTACGCGATTTACAGGATGTCGAGGTCTGCCAAGGATTATGTTCTCCGATAATGGCCGAAATTTCGTGGGAGCAAGTCGACAATTATTACAACAACAGAACGTTTTTTTAGAAAGTGCGGACAAGTGTCTCTCTGAGAAACATGCTATTGATGGATTTACATGGTCATTTCTCCCACCATATGCACCACATATGGGCGGCCTATGGGAGGCCGCGGTAAAAAGCATGAAGGCTCATTTAAAGCAGTTATATAAAAATCTATTTTTTACGTTTGAAGAGCTTCTAAACCAATTCTAAACTCAAGACCACTGTCACCGTTATCACAAAAGCCATCGGAACTACTTCCCTTGACGCCTGGCCACTTCTTGCGAGGTACCCCACTCACGTCTGCTCCTGAGGGACCTATTAATCCACAAAATGTTGACTTGACTCATCTGCAACAATGGAAGCGATTACAAACAATGGATGCAAATCCGAGTGTGTGACCGAGTTGAAGACACCGTGGAACAATCTAAAGGAAAACTACTTGGTTGTTGTTACAGAGGACTTCCTGTTGTCAACTAATTGGCGTTTGGGCCGAATCACCAAAATCTTCTTGGGAAAGACAACAATGTTCGTACATCGGAAATAAAAACGCAGAATGGCTCTATTGTACGCCCTGTTGTCAAGCTTTGCGTTTTACCAAACATGTCGTCTTAAAATTCGACAATCAAACACAACACTAACAATGATCACTTTTTAAAATGTTAATTACCCATTGTACTTGTCTCTCTTTTCTTTCTACTTCTTAACAGATCCGCCATGGATTGACCTTATCTTTGAAGGAAGTCAGTACACCGAACACTAGTCACTCTCAAGCCAACCCTAATCAACAAAAGGCGGACTTCTACAACTTTAAGTTCTACAAATCCTTACGATAAACGTATGACGCTGACAATATAGTCCCATTGGCAATGGCTCATAATGACAACAATCGAAAGGCCGCTGGAGACGCACATCCTGTACTGAGGGTATACCAATTCTGGAGGCACATACTATTCATTCGGTCTATGTGCTCAACATATTCCACCTTACATCCGAGTGACGTACATAACGATGAAAGATGACTAGCCTAGTAAGCAGCAGACGTATCCCCATCAGCCTTTAGAAGCCAACCTGAATACGATGTCTGAGGTCTAATCTGGTGTCCCAATTCTGGCCCGGGAGTATATTTAACGCTCCGTTTAACCAGCTTCTAATGTGCTTTGATTTTTTAATTAATATTTCTTTTTTGAATGTGTTAATCTCTTGTCACAAGGGTCTTTAATTATCAAACTTAAAAATCTCTTAAGAAAATGTCCGTTAAATCTACTGTCATTTGAGTATTTTGTTTGAGTACAATTGAAAGCATATACATATATATTTCACTCTGAGTATTTGCCGCTTAATACGGCCTTTTTATATTCTCATAGTTTTAAGTTCATTTCAAACTTCAATAAAGAAGGTTCACAAATACCTTGCTTGAATTCATGTGGAATTCCATTGACTTTCACGACCAGGCCTCAACAAAACTCGAAAATCCAAACGCAAAAATAAACTTAGAACCTAAAACTCAAAACCGAAAACTGAAATAATTTTCAAAACTAACACTTAAAATCAAAAACCAAAACTGAGATAATTCTCAAAATTAAATCAAAAACCAAAATGATAACCAAAATCTAAATAACTCTCAACGATAAATCAAAAATCATACACAAGATTAAAGCTCAAAATCATAATAAAAACTGAAATAAATCTCGTAAGCTAAACTCAAAAATCGATAACTAAAACTTGTATCGAAATTGAAAAATTATACTCAAACGTATGATAAATAAAAGGTAAGTAAGGCATGCAAATGGTAATTTTTCAGACAACACAAAAAACATATAAAGCAAACTTCTCCGAAACAAAACATAAATCCGAATACGCTTACTAAACTGAAAAATGGAAGTACACTGGAAGTCAAAAAGACTCTTACGTGACTCTCCCTTCCGGGCTCCCATGAATACTCTCTTCGTATTAAGCCAAGCTATCATTAACTTGTAGCGACCTAATAATCAAACTGTATTAACTGTCGGTTTTCTAACCTAGAAAACTACGCATCAACTTATAGACAAGAGGTCTACTAAAAACGAAGTTCGTTTTCTCTGCCATCCAGAATCCGAAAAACAAAACACAAAATGTTACATCAACATCAAATCTTCAAGTCCAAGGTCATCGAAGAAGTTCCAAAAGCCAAGAAGAAGAGAGGAGCCTCTACATACGGTAATGGTCAATCTGGCAAATCAACGTAGACCACAGAAGATTCAAAATATGTATACCCCAGGAAGAAGCACAGAAGTCATCAACACAAAAAAGTAAGAAGACTTGGGAAGGTAAGTGCAGTAATAATTGAAATTTTTATGAAATGATCATTGTTTCTTCGAATATAAAATGCAACAAAAACCTAATTAGTACAAAATTAAAACTCGGAAGTTTCCGTTAAAAACACAAAAAAAAACCATATCCATAATCCAAAATATTAAAACCAAAAAAAAATACAACAAAAATCTATACCTACTTCAAAAATCTATACCTAAAAATTCAAAACGGCAAAAAAATTAATATATAGACTTTTGTACTTTGAAGCCTCCAAATTCGTTTACGCACATATTTTAAACTACAACTGTTTCATTTTCGCTCGTTTCGCCCTCCACTCCCCCAAGAGCCAGATCTTACAAGCAAAAGTTACCGCCTGGTTCACATGCATACAAACGTACACACAAGAAAAACAAAAGAAAGATAAAGAGACAATAAATATCAAAGTGTCAAATTGTTGCAAGTGAAAAGACGTACAATTCTAAACGGGTCAAAATTATAAAAAAACGTGGAAAAATTTTAAAAAAAAACAATGAAAATCGAAATAGAAAGTGGAAATTAGTTATCAAATATTTAAAACAAAATTAACAAACACACGAAGTATTGAATATTTGGTGACCTTAAAGTCGAAAGTGTTTTATTTGCATCCAATGCAAAGAATAGTTCCCGCTTGGTGCATATTCACGTACACAAACAACCTAAAACAGATCAAGGGTGAGTGAGAGTTATTGTTTGTTCGTGTGAAATTTATTTTTAATGCACTAAAATAAAGCAAATAATATTAAAAGCGGAAATATATGCAAAATTTTGAGCAAACATTTAAAAAAATGTATACACAAGAAGAAAAAGCATTTTTTATACACACTAGGAAAATTTTTATTATAGTTTTACAAAGAAAAATATTTTATTTTTACGCAATTAAAAACAACAATAAATTGTGGACAATCTTGAATAATACATTTTATCTCAACGAGCAAAAGTTTAGAGCCTTTGAATTTCGAAATAAATAAATCAAAATAAATAATTAAACGGAATTTCGAGCAAACTATCAAAAAATATACCACAACATTGTGAGAAAAAATTATTTGAACTTGATATTAAAGAAAATTTGTAAAATTTCTTAGTGTTTCTTTTTTCGGACGGATTTGAAAAAAATAATAAAATATGACTGAATTAAAGACTTTCTGGTTCGACCATGAACAATTAATTTCATTCTGCAAGCGTTTTAAGCATCCTGATAACATTTTAGTGTGCGCCTTGAAAGTGGAAGAAGGTGAACTGGAAAGAAGATGGACGGAATTAATATCATTCTACAAAAAAGTCGTCGTTGGAGATGATTTAGAGGGCGACTCAAATCCAAGATTGCTCTCTTAATTGAATCTAAACAAACATATAAATCTGATGGGAGTCTAAGACTAAACTCAATGATGTAACTAGGCCAGACATCCGTGAAAGTACCACCGTGTGACACACCACCTTTTGAGGGCGGATACTGTAAATGGCCAGCATTTCGAGACATTTTTTGGGCTGTGTTTGGAACACATGCAGAATTATCTACAGCACAAAAGATATTCCATCTCCGAGGAAAAACGAGAGGTGAGGCGAACCAAATTGTTTCGAGATTCGACTTAGCGGATGAAAATGTTCAACTCGCTTGGAATGCCCTAAAAGATAGGTATGAAAATCCTCGTATACTGGTACACCAACAAATGAAATATTTTTTCGGTATTCAAGCTGCTCAGCATGATACACCGAAGTGTATCAGACAAATTCAACGCGGAATCAATGATAGCCTATCAATTTTCAAATCTTATAAAATCTAGACTCAGAATTGGGATCCTATTTTAGTCTACCACTGTGCAACAAAACTCCCTGAAGAATCTCTTCGAACATGGAAAGATTCGATTAAAAATCACAAACAACTACCAACCTGGGAACAAATGGATACTTTTCTGACTAAACAAACGAATTGAAATTCTAGAATCCATTTTCGACATGAAAAAACATAACTCTCGCGACAATCAGCAATCCCACCATAAATCGAAATCTTTTCATTTTCGACATGAAAAAACATAACTCTCGCGACAATCAGCAATCCCACCATAAATCGAAATCTTTTCAGAAACGTATGGATTCAACCATTCACAAAATCTGCAAGAAATGTAACCAGAAGCACCCATTAAGAATTTGCGAAAATTTTTAACCATTATCGGTAAACGATCGTATAAAATTCGTATGCTCAAATTAAATTTGCGCCAATTGTCTATCGTGTACTCATATAAACACAAATTGCACAAGCATAAAATCATGCCGTGAGTGTCGGAAAAACATCACACGCTTTTACATCTTCAACCTAATACAGATCGAAATACATCACATCATAATCGAGTTTATCAACGAACACCGATTCAACAACATTCCACCAACCTGCCCCCTGCTGACTCAGTCTCTGAAACGCCTGTAGAAGAGGTCGAAGCACATTTTACAGAGTACGAAGGAACGACTATTTTGCCTACGGCATTGATTAATATTGAACACGCTTGTGAATCATTTACAATTCGAGCGCTTTTAGATGCTGAATCAGAGAAAAGTTTTATTTCGAAGCGAATCCAACAAAATCTTGCGATTTCCGTCGACAACCATCACTCTCAAATCTCTGGGTTAGGTGGCACCATGGTGGGAAATTCAAGCGGGCGATGTTTTGTTAATCTCAGATCAAAAGGATCTAATTTCTCAATAACAATAAAAGCAATTGTAGTCTCAAAATCATCTCACTTGTTACCTTCAAAGCGAGTTAAAATAACAAATATTCCTGATATACGAAAACCAAATTTGGCTGATCCACATTTATTCACACCGGGTTCTACCCACATGCTACTACGCAGCGATTATTTACCACTTATAAATTTAAACGGCGATCTAACGAACATAGCTCATGGTCTGGAAGCCACAGAATCTCATTTTGGCTTGTACCTATCCGGCCCCTTCCAACGAATGAAATCCAAATATTCTCAACAATTGTTTCCCATTCAGACGATCTTCCTATAAATGAACAAATTAAAAAATTCTGGGAAATTGAAGAAGTCACGAAAATAAGCTCTGCTTCAGAACATGATGAATATTGTGAGGAGTCGTACCAAAAAACTACATTTCGACAACCTGATGGTCTATATGTTGTACGGCTTCCGTTTCGTCAAGATTTTCCAGAGAACGTTTTCCTTGGCCCATCCCGACATATGGCCTTGGCACAATACCTTCGTATGGAGAAAACATTAAACAAAAACCCTGAATTAAAGCAGCAGTACGAGCTAGTTCTACAAGAATATATAGAATTAGACCACATGCAGCAAGTTAATTATTTTGAGAGCGCATCAGAAAAACATTTTTCATTTTTTTTGCCTTAACATGCAGTCATAAAGCCAGAGAGCAAGACAACTAAAGTGCGAGTGGTCTTCAATGGATCGAATAAGAGCAACAGTGGTTTCTCCCTGAACGAGGTCTTATATTCGGGCCCGATTTTACAGTCAGACATTATTTCAATAATTCTCAATTGGCGATACTATAGATATGTAAAGGGTTTTTCAACAGAGACGCTACAAAAGTAAATCGATAGGGACAGCAAACGACGCCATATTTTTTCCCGCTCTTTTGACATTTCTCTTCAGTAAGGTTTGTCATTTCATCATGGAAAGATATAGGAGCCAACAACGAGTCGAAATTATTAAAATTTACTACGGAAATTTGGAGTCAGTGGCCTCAACTTTAAGAGCGCTACGTCCAATTTATGGTCGTCAGCGATGAGGCTCATTTCTGGCTGAATGGCTTCGTCAATAAGCAAAATATGCGTTATTGGTCAGACAGCAATCCACGTAACACGTAATCCATGAGTCATCATTGCATCCCGAAAAAATTACGGTTTGGTGCGGTTTATGGGCCGGCAGCGTCATTAGGCCGTACTTCTTCCGTGATGATCAGGAGCGGCACATTACTGTGAATGCGAACCGGTACCGTTCAATGATAACCGAATATTTTTGGCCCCAATTGGATAATATGGACTTGGAGGAACATGTGGTTCCAACAGGACGGCGGCACAAGCCACACGCGAATGCCACAGTCAATTTATTGGAAACCAAGTTTAGTGAACATGTTATCTCACGAAATAGCCCAGTCGATTGGCCGCCTCGGTCGTGCGATTTGACGCCTTTAGATTATTTCCTGTGGAGCTACGTCAAGTCTATGGTCTATGCCAACAAGCCAGCGACGACTGATGAACTTCGTACGAATATCGAACGTGAAATTGCAGCAGTATCGGCCGATTTATGCTTGAAAGCCGTCGAAAATTGGGTTCAGCGTCTGGACTTCTGCAAGCGTGCCCGTGGTGGCCATGCAATAGAAATCGAGTTCCATACATAATGGCATCGAACGTACTTTCACAGGAATAAAGAATTTCATTGGTATCTAACACCGGTTTTGTTTTATTAAAAAAAATTAAAAAAAACACTTTTGTAGCGCTCTTATTGAAAACCCCGTTATTTACAGGGGATATACAAAAAATGTATCGTCAGATACTTGTTCATCCTGCTGACCGACCTTTTCAGCGAATATTATTTCGATCTTCTGCAAACTACACTATAAAATCCTACGAGCTTAAGAGTATAACTTTTGGGATTAATTGTGCGCCCTTTTTGGCCATTAGAACGCTCAAGCAATTAAGCAGGGACTGCCATCAAACCAGTCCTGCAGCTTCTAAAATATTACAAAATGAAGTTTATGTCCATGATGTGCTGTCAGGAGGACACACACTGGACGAAGCAAAAACTAAGCAAGACGAATTATCAACAACTGTTACTTTAGCTGCTTTTCCCTTAAGGAAAGTTACAGCAAATAACAAAAGTTTACTTGAAAAAATAGCCCGGGAAGATCTTCTAGACAAAGAATTTTTCAACTTTGACGATTCCAGTACAACAAAAACTTTAGGCATTCGCTGGAATGCGATGTCAGACTACGTAGTTGGATCAATTATCAACTCTTCAATTGCAACAAACGAAAAATCCACAAACATTAAAACCTTTTCCTCTCCTAATCCTTAGCTCTCTAATAAAACTTCGTGGAGGCATATAAAAACCGAAGCAAATCCCGCTGATTTAGGATTATTTGGTGGCAAGGCACACCCTGACTTCAAAAGCCACAATCAACTTGGCGCGAGCCACGTACATTCAGTCCAACGGATTTGGAAACTAAAAATGTTTCAAATTTGCACCTATGAATGAGTGATGACGTCACATCAAGATTTTCATTTTTAAATCGAGCCCTTCGAGAAATGTGTTACGTATTTCGATACATCAAAGCATGCCGAAAAACACTTCGCCCCAAAACTCTAGACATTTCTTCTGAAGAAATCGCATTTGTTAAGCACAGATTAATTACCGCGGCTCAAAAAATGCATTACCCAAGAGAATATGAATGTCTGAGCAATGAAAAATCGATCAGCAAGATGAGTCACATTCTCACACTATCGCCCTTCCTGGACAAAAATGGTTGCTTCGAGTAGGGGAATTCCGGCCTTCGCTATGAAGAAAGACACCCAGTAATAATTCCCGAAAAATCAAATTTTTCCGAACTGCTTGTCCGTTATACCCACCAGATTATGCTGCATGCAGAATACAATGTTATGTTGAGAGCCATAAGGCAGGCATACTATATCCCTCGGCTAAAGAATCTCATCCCGAAATTTGCACGAGGCTGCAAGATCTGAACTATATACAAAAGTAAGTGGCAGCAACAACTGATGGCAGCACTTCCCCCTGAACGTTCGACTTTTCCCTTACCATTTACTTACACGGGAGTGGGTTTTGCGGGTCCTTTCAGCCTGAAAACGTCAACTTTAAAAAACGCAAAAATAACTAAGGGCTACGTAGCAGTGTTTGTCTGTTTTTCGACCCGAGCAGTGCACTTAGAAGTCAGTACAGATTTGTCGGCAGAAGGATTCCTCTCAGCGTTTACGCGATTTACAGGATGTCGAGGTCTGCAAAGGATTATGTTCTCCGATAATGGCCGAAATTTCGTGGGAGCAAGTCGACAATTATTACTACAACAGAACGTTTTTTTAGAAAGTGCGGACAAGTGTCTCTCTGAGAAACATGCTATTGATGGATATGCACCACATATGGGCGGCCTATGGGAGGCCGCGGTAAAAAGCATGAAGGCTCATTTAAAGAAGTTATCTAAAAATCTATTTTTTACGTTTGAAGAGTTTCTAAACCAATTCTAAACTCAAGACCACTGTCACCGTTATCACAAAACCCATCGGAACTACTTCCCTAGACGCCTGGCCACTTCTTGCGAGGTGCCCCACTCACGTCTCCTCCTGAGGGACCTATTAATCCACCAAATGTTGACTTGACTCATCTGCAACACTGGAAGCGATTACAAACAATGGATGGAAATCCGAGTATGTGACCGAGCTGCAACGTCGATACAAGTTGAAGACAACGCGGAACAATCTGAAGGAAAACGACTTGGTTGTTGTTAAAGAGGACTTTCTGCCGTGAACTGAGTGGCGTTTGGGCCGAATCACCAAAATCTTCTTGGGAAAAGACAACAATGTTCGTGCAGCGGAAATAAAAACGCAGAATGGCTCTATTGTACGCCCTGTTGTCAAGCTTTGCGTTTTGCCAAACATGTCGTCTTAAAATTCGACAATCAAACACAACACTAGCAATGATCACTTTTTAAAATGTTAATTACCCATTGTACTTGTCTCTCTTTTCTTTCTACTTCTTAACAGATCCGCCATGGATAGACCTTATCTTTGAAGGAAGTCAGTACACCGAACACTAGTCACTCTCAAGCCAACCCTAATCAACAAAAGGCGGACTTCTACAACTTTAAGTTCTACAAATCCTTACGATAAACGTATGACGCTGACAATATAGTCCCATTGGCAATGGCTCATAATGACAACAATCGAAAGGCCGCTGGAGACGCACATCCTGTACTGAGGGTATACCAATTCTGGAGGCACATACTATTCATTCGGTCTATGTGCTCAACATATTACACCTTACATCCGAGTGACGTACATAACGATGAAAGATGACTAGCCTAGTAAGCAGCAGACGTATCCCCATCAGCCTTTAGAAGCCAACCTGAATACGATGTCTGAGGTCTAATCTGGTGTCCCAATTCTGGCCCGGGAGTATATTTAACGCTCCGTTTAACCAGCTTCTAATGTGCTTTGATTTTTTAATTAATATTTCTGTTTTGAATGTGTTAATCTCTTATCACAAGGGTCTTTAATTATCAAACTATAAAATCTCTTAAGAAAATGTCCGTTAAATATACTGTCATTTGAGTATTTTGTTTGAGTACAATTGAAAGCATATATATATTTCTCTGAGTATTTGCCGCTTAATACGGCCTTTTTATATTCTCATAGTTTTAAGTTCATTTCAAACTTCAATAAAGAAGGTTCACAAATACCTTGCTTGAATTCCTGTGGAATTCCCTTGACTTTCACTTATAAATTTATATGAGAATATAACGTTAGGCCTACCGGTTCACGACCAGGCCTCAACAAAACTCGAAAATCCAAACGCAAAAATAAACTTAGAACCTAAAACTCAAAACCGAAAACTGAAATAATTTTCAAAACTAACACTTAAAATCAAAAACCAAAACTGAGATAATTCTCAAAATTAAATCAAAAACCAAAATGATAACCAAAATCTAAATAACTCTCAACGATAAATCAAAAATCATACACAAGATTAAAGCTCAAAATCATAATCAAAACTGAAATAAATCTCGTAAGCTAAACTCAAAAATCGATAACTAAAACTTGTATCGAATTTGAAAAATTATACTCAAACGTATGATAAATAAAAGGTAAGTAAGGCATGCAAATGGTAAGATTTCAGACAACACAAAAATCATATAACGCAAACTTCTCCGAAACAAAACATAAATCCGAATACGCTTACTAAACTGGAAAATGGAAGTACACTGGAAGTCAAAAGGAAGGCAAACGTAATGAGTCTAAAACCACGCTTACGTGACTCTCCCTTCCGCAATCCCCTGAATACTCTCTTCGTATTCAGCCAAGCTATAATTAACTTGTAGCGACCTAATAATCAAACTGAATGAACTAAAAAGCTAAAACAAAAGTAGACGTCTCGTGCGCTATGCGCCAAGTGAAATGTCACAACGCGGCTTGATTCGAAAATCCTCAACGGAACTTACACACCGCTTAACACACTAACGACCCGACACGAATATCATACGAGAAACAAAATTTTTCCCGTGATGCGTCAGGCCAAACATCGCAACGCGGTTAGATTCTAAAATTCCTACCGGGACTTACGTGTGGTCTGACAACAACACTAACATATGCACAAAACCTATTGATACTTGATAAACTACATTGGATAGACAAAACTCATGCCTATTTTCCACTTGGAGCAATTGTCCCTAACCTTACCGCAGTAACAAGACGCCCGAAGTGGACACGCGAGACACAAGTAACCTCCGAAGGAAGCCCGCGTCCAAGAATCGATAACTCCCGAGACGGGACTTATACGAAAAGCGCGAAAACATCAAAACTGCTTCAAACTAAACATAACGGCTAAACGAAATCATCTTTCTAGCCCCACGTTGTGCGCCATTATGTCATATGGGCAAAATTGTTATTTTAAAATGATCGTCTACCGAGTCTAAGTGTTGGTCCAGTGGGGTACTCAACATGGCATGCATATGCCGAGCAGGTGGCTCGCCGGACGAGGGGATCTTTCCACTCACCAAGCATACCAACAATTTGCCTCTGAACACTAAATACATGCTGAGGCTTATCCGAAAGTTCTCGCGACATAAAATTAAAAGAAACGGAGCCCAAAAGATGATCGTTAAAAAAGCAAGCAAGCAACCAAACTATTATTCGAAGAAGTCGAAGGAAGAATTTATCCCAACCGCGTTAAAATAGCTGACAGGTGTTAGTGCCAAACCCTACCTCTGGAAGCACTTACAAGCTTCCCCATGACACTGCTGCTTCTGCAGTGTCCCAAAAACAAACCGTTGTCCTGTCGACATACCAATACATGCTCTTCATACCTAATCTGCGGCTTAGACCGCCATATTTGAACACACACGCATTGAAATCGTTACAAAAATTGTATTCCAAGACTTAATATACTAAAGCTCACGTACATGCAAATTATCTTAAATCAATTCTTAAAAGTAACAAACTTCGCATATCCAAATAAAATAATTACTCTAAAGGTGCCCACATGGGCGAAGCGCTACTTCAATAAAAACTAGGCTCTATGACAAAATTCATTACCAAATAGCTTCAAAAACAGAGCTCAGGATATAAAAGCTTGTTAAGGCAAGCCCATGAGCTCAATTGAACAAGAAACGTAAATACTCTTCGATATTCAACAAAGCTTCAAAACTGGAGCCTGACTACCGGTAAAGGTACTGAAACGCCCGGAAAACAATAGGGCAAGTTAAAGCGTCGCAAAATTCACGTTAACCCCCTCGTATATCGTGATCTAAACCCATAGGAGCAGAGAAATCTGTAGAGATATTACATATAAGTAAATGATATTCAATATAATTCATAATATAGTAAAATAAATGCAATCATATCATATTCGTTCACAGATTCACCTGCCCTATTTTCTCATAATTCAACAGGAACGACGTTTCTCGTTCAATTACACTCCTAGAGGCAAATGTCCACTTACGCAACTGGACCATGAGTTTTGACTCACAAGTGTGGCTTATGTCTTATACTATAGTTTCCTAATGTCTAACCTATTTGCTTAATTTAATTTTTTTATTTTCTATTTCTTTTTCTTCTTAGACTTTCATTATTCTTTAATTTAAGTTTTTTATTTTTCTTTAAACTATTAGGTTCATTAAATCCACCTTAGTTGCTCTTAACTCTAGTTTTCGAAATCCTATTTCTTTCAACTTCGACTTTAATTTTATCTTAATTTTAATTATATTCTCTCTTAATTTACAGTTTGATATCTTAGTTTCACTTTACTTTCTGTTATTTAAATTTTCCATTTTAAAACTTTAAGTTCCTTGCTATTTTGATGTTATATTTTCAAATTCTAGTTTCTCTTTACTTTAAAATTTAATTTTGGACTTTAAAATCGCATTATCTTTATACTTTTAAAATTTCAGGTTCTAAATTTTATTTTATATTTTCACACTTTCAGATTCTCAAGTTTTACTTAATTTTTTTTTTTATTTTATAAATTTTATTTTATATTTTTTAGAATTTCCGATTCTGAAGATTTACTTTATCTTTTTAAAATTCTAGATTTTAAATTTTATTTTATATTTTTAAAATTCATATTCCCAAGTTTTCAAAACTTTAAATTCTCGAATTTCATTTTATATTTTCAAAACTTTAAATTCTCGATTTTGATTTTATATTTTCATTTAGTTAAATTTTCGATTTTTAAAATTTAATTTTCCTGTTATTCTGATTTTATATTTTCAAATTCATCCCTTAAAATTCGGTTTTATTAATTTATTACTTTGATCCAGCGCTTTTTTAAACACTGCGCCTCCTTGGTATGAGATACCCTTTGGTCGAAACTGTCCGTATAATACAAGTTGAAATCGGACTTACGGTTCGCCTCTAGAGGCTTACCCGTAGATGAATTGTAGTAGATGGAGGATGAGGCTATGGGTTGCGGCTAGTTGGTTTGGCGTTGTCTGATGCGCCCGTAGGCGTTGGTGTGATGGATGGTTTGGCGTTGACTATTGCGACTGGACTATGGGAGGGTGGAATGATTTACGGATATTTTCTGGTTGCTGGATGGTTGTCTTATTGCGGAGCGTACTTGAACTGTAGATTGCGGAGTATCACTGCTGGGAGAAAACGTTTGTCGCAAATATGGGTACACTTTCTTCTCTACTTATTACCACGGTATCTTATCTTCCCGTTTAGGGAGATAGACGGATTACAATTGGTGGTTGTGGCTGCTGCACTTCTAGACTTATTCCCTTGCAAGGAATGAATGCTGTTGGGTACTTTTTATGAACTTGGCTCACTATTTCGGTTGGCTAAATCACACTGGCTGGTTTACTCGCGCACTGCATTTCTTTTTTTGGAATGAACGCTTTCATGGATGTACCTTTTTATATAGGCTCGTTGGCGGCAAAATGGCAGAAAATGACGCGTCGTCTGTTGCTGCCGTTATTTTTTTTTCCATTTCGCAGATATATTTTTATTATATATTTTTTTACGTATGTATCAGGCGCGAAATATTCTATGAAAAACAACCACCATTTGACAAAGCGAAACAACCCTTGTCACTGGGATCACGGTTGATATGTAGATGGAGTAAATCTGGCAGGTAGTGGTTGGCTAGTGACTGATGTCACTAGGTGGCGCTGGTGAAATGCACTCAAATGGGACTGCCACAAGTCTTACCTTTAAATAAGACATTGTCACAGACATTGGATATAGATGAAGAAAACTCCATAGAGTTAAGTTTTGTCTCATGAGGAGAAAGGCGTACACGCATATGAATATTTTGTCATTTTCAAAGTTAAGTGAGACATCTTCCTTCTAAAGAGGAATACTTCAGTAATCTCTATAATAAAAAAAACTTTAGAGGAATTTGCAAACAAATTTATGGGTTAGATCCGAGTCAGTATTTTACTACGCCTGGACTT
The DNA here is from genome assembly GCA_963931995.1 of Phaonia tiefii. Classification (NCBI taxonomy): domain Eukaryota; kingdom Metazoa; phylum Arthropoda; class Insecta; order Diptera; family Muscidae; genus Phaonia; species Phaonia tiefii. Next base: position 113,344,286 of record OZ008368.1, on the reverse strand, counting down.
ACGTGGACTGCTGTGCTCAAAACCTCGAATTTTAAATTGGATCTTTTAACGGTTCTTGATATGTATAATTTGTTTACGTCAAATATTCGTGGAGATATAAGCCAATGTACAAAAAGTTATACAAAGGCCAATAATAAGTATTTATCTGATTATGCTCCAAACAAACCATCTGAATACCTTATGTATTTGGATACTAATAATCTGTACAGTTGGGCAATATCCCAATATCTTCCTCATGATGAACGCAAAGAAAAAACTCGTTCCTCCCCAACGAAATCTCAGATAACTCAGGGACTGTAGTTGGGAGAATAGAGCTTCTGTTAATTAAAAAATATAAGCTGAAAAACGTTTGCGAGTAACGAAAAATGGTTCCGCCAACGGTTGCTTCGGTTACAGCAACCGAGTTTTAGTTACTCCAAAATAAAAAAACGTTTGCGAGAACTGATAAACGTTCGCAGTAAACAAGTTATGTTACTTTAAAAATAATAAAAAAAATAACAAAGTGCCTTTATTCAAGTGAACCAAAAAGATAGCACATTTTTTGACTTTTTTTAAAAATTGCTCAAAAAAGTTCTTTAGTTAAGAAACCACTATTGTCATGATTTTTTTGATGTGTTAACATCTATAGCGGCGTATATGGACTAAATCTATAAAAGTCAACACATGCAAACAACACACAGACAGGTTTTCTGCTGCTGCTAAACCCAGATTTTATGCTACTGCTAAAACCTGATTTTCTGCGACTGCGAAAGAGAATAATGACGTGTTAAACAAAAATGAGCGAGCAAGAGAGCAATGAAAGAGTGGTGTGGCAGGGGTGAGGCAAACGAAATTGTGTCTATAGCGTATGCATTAACATAATAATGTATGTATGTACATGTGTCTGTTGCTGTTGTTGAACGGAGATATAAAGCATAGCCACGCAAAATTTCATTTGCAAGCCCATGGGCTTGCGCAGTCGACGTTATCGAGACACACTAATACGTCAGCTACTTCGTACAAAGTATGTGTGATGCTGTGTGTTTGGCTGTTTCGTTGCTGTTGATATCGCAAACATGTGGTTATGTGACACACGTATACGTCAGCTACTTCGGACAAAGTATGTGTGATGTTGTGTGTTTGGTTGTTTTTAAATGAAACGTCATCATTTGATTGAACGGCTTTCTAAATTCTTTATATTAACTTTGGATTGATTTTTAATCCTTCTCCCGTAATCCAATCGAGCTGAAACTTCGCAGGCAAACTAATCGCGACGACAAAAATGAAATGTCGAAATATGGGAGGGATTGGACTAATGGGCGTGGTACCTCCCATACAAATCACAAATTAAAAATCCATTATTTCTGCTCCTGTTAACGGTATTTGAACAAAATCGGGTATGTTGGTTAGGTTTGCATATTCTAAGATCTGGTGCAAATATGGGCGGGATTGGACAAAGGGGCGCGGTCAAAAATAAAGAATTTATAGTCAAAAACTGTTTTTTTTACGGGTTGATTTTTTATTATTGTCAAAGGTAAGACAAATAAAATGTGGGTGCGGAGCACTCTCAGAGCAAATAGAATAATGACGTATTATACGTATATAAAAATGAGATAACAAGAGAGCAACGAGAATTTTGTGAACTTGAATAGCGTATGTGCGAACATAACAATGTATTTATGTATGTTCATGTGTCTGTTGCTTTGCATTCTCTTTGTTGTTTCTGGTAATAAAACAAAAAGTTTTAAGCAAGAAAATAATGACACATGTGCTTGCACTGGTCTTTAATTAATTTTAAATATTAATATTATTTAAATGTAACGTCATCATCATCGCTGTTTTTTATTTTCCCATGTAACATTCACACACGTGTTCATATAAATCGAACAGTTACCGTGTAGCAAAAAGATGTTAACACATCGCCCGTGAGTTCAAACACTCATTGCATTTTTTCTATATCTCAAGATGTCTAGCTTCCATTTCCATTTTAAAGTTCTGCAATCGGTTACAAATTGCAAAAGATAGTGGCTGCTGAAAATGGAATTTTTAGTGCCTTTAAATAAGTGAAATTTAAGCCACAGATAACAAATATAGCAACAATTTAACAACAAATTTAAGCATAGCAACTGGTTTCATCATGATCACCTGAGACCATGAGATTGTTATAACATTGGCGACACACTGTATTAGGTGTGTAATTTGCACCAGTCAATTCTACTTCGTTGAAATCAATTTATATGGTCTCTTGAATTCATTACATAAAATATTGTAGATCTTTTTTTCTGATTTGATGACCGCAAACGTAGCAAAATAAATCAATATTTTCACACTGCATATTGAAATTGTTAGATGCCAATGTTGTGTGCGAATTATGCTGTAGCACTTTCTGTATAACTTTCACCGCTGAGCTCTCGTTGTCGCTTGTATATATTAACATCAAAATTATTGACCACCCTAATACAATCATACAAATAATGGACACCCCAATAATTGCTATTATCAAATTTCACAATGGGCATTAACCCATTTCATTGACCCGGCTGCAATTATAAAATGTTAGGAAACCAACGTTAGCAATATTGAGACATTCAACACGTTCCGCTGAATCAACATTCATTGACCCATCGGAAACGGTAACATGTTGCGAAACCTAAAATAGCAACATCAACATGCGCAACACATTCCGCTTAACAAACATATTAGTGGTCTTCATGAAAGCTCGAAAGAACCTCGTAAACTCGAAAACATCGTAAACTTGCACAGCAAACGTCAAAACAAACAAATTTCCCACACAAAGCGACTTGCTCAAAAGTGGAAAGTTTTCGAGGCAAATTTGCTGCGCAAACGTGGGATGGAGAAACGTGTAAACTTTTGACATTTCGTTGTCATCTGACAAGGATGGATAAATAAGGTGATAGCACTAGAACAGTAGAAAAAGTACACATACATAATACATGCAATTGCTACTGCTACCACCTTATGTATCCATCTTGGTCAGTTGATATGGTTTTGAGCACTACTACGCTGAGCAACTTTACCTGGTGCCTCATGAAACGGTGCGAGGGAAACTTGCGCTGAGCAAAAGTTCTTGGCTTTCACGTTTGAATGAATGCCGCTATTATGATTCGCTGAGTGGATTAATTATTAAGTAAATGAAAGGTGTAAAGATATTTAAAATGAGAAATAAAGTTGAGTCCTTTTTCTGGTTTAAAACAAATAAGTATTGTGCTTTTTTATTTAAATTAACATATTTGGCGCCCAACGTAAAAGATTTTTTTTTTATTTAATCGAGCGAACCCATCGCCGCCACTCTTACCCGCCCCTACCGACCGAGAGGACCACGTCCCCATAACGTGAGGACAGCGTACACATTATAGACCGGTCTATAAAAGGAGAGCAAGGATCATAAGTTCACACGTTACAACCAACCACAGAAATTCTTCACCAGTTGGTATTACACTAACATAAATAAGTATAAAAGCACATCACGAGATATTAACATAACAGACTTCATAATATATAATAATTAAGAACAAAACGAAAACCAAATTTTAAATCAGACCAGATAGTAAGGATAAAGTAAATTTACATATGTTAATGAATATACAGCACTAATGCAATTGGTTCAAATGACAAATTATGCTGGACTTTGTCGTTTCCCAACTACCTGTGAAATCAATAAACTGATATAGCTCATTAAAGTCACGACACATTCTCCTAACTGGATCAAAGGACGCATAATTCGAACGCTGAAACTCGATGTGAATGAGTTTATAGTACCTCGTGGGTCTCAATGGGACATTTATGAAAATCTTAGATAACAGAAATTCAGAACATATATATCCATCAATTGTCTTCAAAACTGTAATAGAGTTTATCATGGTACGTCTACTACTAAGAGTCGGCAATCTGATCAATGCTAATCTACTGCTATACGTAGGAAGATTATGGTACGGGTTCCATTGAAGATTTCTCAGACAAAAAATGAGTAACTGTTTCTGGACCGATTCAATCATATTAACATACAAATTGTACTGGGGGTCCCAAACAACTGATCCATATTCGGGAATGGGGCGGACTAGTGAAGCAAAAAGATTTTTCGTAACGTAGGGATCTGCAAATTCCTTTGCCCAACGTTTAATAAAGTTCAGAACGCCATAAGCCTTGTTTACCATCGTAATTATGTGGGAGTTGAAATTCAATTTTCTGTCCAAGAGAACACCAAGATCAACAAATGAATCCACCGATTCAAGAACATTGCCACCTAAAATGTATATTGCCGAAAAGAATGATGACCTAGAGAACAGCATATGCTTACATTTCATCAAATTGGTTTCGCACCACGTCTGGAAAGTAGACAAATCCCTCTGAAGTAAAGTATACTTACAAGGATCCTTGTAAGAAAAATAGATCTTCACGTCATCAGCGTACATTAACAATTTAGAGTGCATTATGGAGGCGGGTAAGTCGTTAATGAATAACAAAAATAGAACCGGCCCAAGATGACTGCCCTGAGGCACCCCAGATGCCACAAAAATAGATCTTGAGAATGATCGACCAAATGATACCAACTGTTCTCTGTTCATTAAGTAAGAACTAATCCAATTCAGCATGTTACAATTAAAACCCATTGCCCCTAGTTTATATAATAACAAATTGTGGTTAACTTTATCAAAAGCCTTACTAAAATCGGTAAAAATCACATCAGTTTGATCTCCATTAATAAAGCCGTCAATAATAGAAGAGGCCGAAAGCCATGTTGACATGGATCTAAAATACAGGAAACATGATGAGAAATTACCTTACGTCTCAAAAAGTTTAGGAATGACACTCAATTTTGCAATTCCCCTATAATTTGCACCATTTACTAAACTACCAGATTTGTGGAGAGGTATTATATAAGAGCTCTTCCATTGTACAGGAAAATGACCGAACTTCAACGAAGCGTTAAATAAGAGAGTCATCGGTAAGCTGAGAGAATTCGAGCAGTATTTCAACATAGAGTCCGGGATACCATCAGGACCAGCTTTATTCGACGCTTTGAAGCTGATTAAGTTATCTAGGAACCACGAAGAATTTACGACAGGTTCATCAAACGGAATGGTAGAGCGGACAGTGTACGGGTATGATTTGGAAACATCATAGGCTCGGGTGGAATAAATAGATACGAAAAAATCGGCGAAACAATTAGCAATAGACTCTTCATCTGAATATTCAATACCGTTCATTTTGATCCTACAAGGTGTGGAAGACGAATTACGCTTCAAGTTAACAAGTCTAAAGAATGATTTGGGGTTCCGTTTAAAATTAGCCTTCAACCTATCCAAATATAATCTGTAACTCTCACGAGATTTAGAGTTGTATCTAGTCCTGCTAGCAGTCCAGATTTTTTATACTTTTTCGAACATCTATTCCTTACATTCTTGAGATTATTTAGAGCCCTTGAGCACCATGGGGGACCACTATTACCCATTATTGGCCTCTTGTGTACAGACTTAGAAATATAGCCATTAATAATATTATAGAAATCATCCATTGCGATTTCAAATTCAAAAGAATTATCACACTGACAAATACTATGCCAGTCGGTACCAAAGAAAAGCATAGGCCAACATAGTACGAAGAGCAATTGCAACCAACCTGCATGGTATCATATGTATAATTAATTCCCAGCGTTGGATGGTAACTATCCTCAGGAGAAATTAACGGATCAATTCGAGAAATATCAAAGTTGTTAGAATCATCCACTTATCGTGAAAAAATACCCTACGGCTATATCGCGAGAATCGGCTGCAGAACTTCGATTCCGGAACATCCTCAAAGTATCCCATAGGCTACCAACCAACGGAGCAGTTTGAAGAGTCTTCCAGACTTTCAGTTGGAGTAGTATTGTGACGCTAGCGATCCCTCAGTACAACTGAAACAGGACTACATCGACCTTCCATCTCTAATATGCTGCTCGCCGTTTTAGTGTAAGTAGTTAAGTGAATTAGAACCCCCACTGCGAATACTGCGGGACCTTCCAGTGGTAATAAGTGAGATTAAAGTTAATTCATAAATAATTTAAGTGATAACATTTAAGAAGAATATACATATTTTAATGTAATAATACAAAGTTTAATACAAAGTGAAAAACAAATATAAACGGAATAAAAATATAAAACAAAAAGCAATTTCAAAAATATTAAAAATATATTATTGAAAAAGTTAAAAGCCTCTATCTTATCAGTGTTGAAATTGGAAAGAAAAGGATCAAATGACCAACCCGAACAATTTGATTAGTCCTCCTTTAATTAACATTCAACCTCATGAAATGGCGCAAGTGGAACAAAATAGAGCAATACAAGAGACAATTGCACGCATTTGTGCGGAACAATGTTATTGCTATACGGCAACATTTCAATCCTAGTGCTGATATTGCTGGTGCGGACCAAACAGTTGAAGCACGATACGGGAACGATCTTTCCGATTTAGACAAAGTTCCTGATATTGTTAGAAGCTTAAGGGAATTTTCGGGAATCCCACCCGAATTCAGTTCGTGGGAAAAAAGTGTGGATAGGATATTTAGATTGTACGATTCTAGGAAAGGCACTCCTGAGTACTACGCTATTCTAAATAGCGTCAGAAACAAGATCATTGGTCACGCCCTTGAATCGTATAATACACCCCTTAATTGGGATTGTATGTCTAAGTGCTTAACGCTACATTACGCGGATAAAAGGGACCTTACTACTCTGGAATACCAGATTTCCACCCTGGTACAAGGGAATAACAAGATCCAAGACGTCTATCAAGAAGTTTATTCCCACTTATCCCTTATTATGAATAAATTGTCCTGCGTGGACATTGGGCGGGAATCTCTTGACATTCTAGCTTAAGCGTATAGAGACAAGGCTTTGGATGCTTTTATCCGAGGTCTTAAAGTTCAAATCCCCATACATTCGGGAATGAAAGAACCCAGAGATCTTCCACAAGCTCTTCAGCTTTGTTTGAAAATGCAAAATCAAGTAGTTAGGGCCGAATTTACAAATTTACATGGACAACAAATTAAAACCAACAAGCACAACGTACAATTGCCACCACAGTTACAACCGCGAACTCAATATCGTCCTAATATCACACCTGCTTTCTATCCCCAACTGGCTCACATGCCACGTATCTATCCGAACGCACAACAGTATAATCATAGCCCTCGAATGCATACACCGAATAATTCCAACCAATTGCTATACGGAAAATACTTTCAAAATAATAATTTACAACCCTCAAGACCAACAGCACAAAAACAAACGCCTCGTCCTGAACCCATGGACATAGACTCATCTCTACGGTCAAGATCAGTGAATTGTTTGAATAGGCAAACAAACAATAATCAATTCTTTGGTAAAAGACCTATTGATCAACCCGACCTAACTCGAAATTCTCACAAAATGCAAAGAAATTTTCATGTAAATACAGAGGAACCTTCAGATCAAGAACCACAAGAGTACGAATATGAGCTCCAGAATTATGAAGCTCAAGAAAAATGTTTGCCAATAGATGATTACATACAAAATCAATACGATGTTTTTGAGAACGAATACCGGTTAAAGACGCAGGAATGTGCCGAAATTCATTTTTTAGGTTGACAAACCCGTCGCTACCATATTTTGAAAGTAGGACGAGTTCAGGCGAAATTTTAAGAATATTAATAGACACCGGATCCAATAAAAACTACATTCAATCCCATTTGGTTGAAAATCCCATACATAATGTTAGTAGTTTCTTGGCATCCTCTATTGCTGGACAGACAGGAATCACGCACCATACATTTATAAACCTTTTTCATAAAAACTTCAAAAGCCAAAAATTTTTCCATTTACCGACACTTAAAACATTTCACGCAATTTTAGGAAATGACAGTTTAAAAGCTCCTTTAGCTGTTATTCACGCTGCAGACAATTACATGATCATAGACAAAAAAATTAAGTTACGAATAAGACAACTGACATCGCAATCAGTAAATGCAATAAATGTTAGGAATGACCACATGACTGAGGAACAGAAATTTAAACTCGACGAAATAATTCAAAATCATAGAAATTTGTTTAGTGATCCTAATGAAAAGCTAACTTACGCCACTTCTGTTATCGGCGAAATTCAGACAAAAATTGAAAACGCGGTATATTCAAGATACTATCCTTACCCGATGCACCTCAAAGATGAGGTGGATTCACAAATTAGAGAATTATTGGATCATGGGATAATTCGAGCTTCACGTTCACCTCATAATTCTCCGATATGGATCGTTCCGAAGAAGACAGAAGAAAAAAAATATCGCATGGTTATTGATTACAGGAAACTGAATGATGTCGCAGTTCCTGACAAATACCCTATTCCGAATATTAATGACATTTTACCTCAATTAGCAAACGGCAAATGGTTTTCAGTAATAGACTTGAAGAGCGGGTTTCATCAAATCCCTCTGAAGGAAAGTGATACGCAAAAAACTGCGTTTTCGGTGAACAATGGTAAATATGAATTTACCAGACTTCCGTTTGGTCTGAAAATGTCCCATCCATTTTGCAACGCCCACAAGATAACATCTTGCGAGAACATATTGGTAAAATCTGTTTTGTCTATATAGTATATGAAAAATTTTTTTTCACATTGATTGATGCCCCTTTAAATGCCGTGCATTGTACTGGACTTAGGAAGTAGGGATAGAGGTGGGAGGAAAAAGGTGTAATGTTTGTTAATGTTTGATTTGCATCTCTCGATATTGAAAGAATTAGGGAATACACCCGCCGGAAGTTTATTCCACATACGAACTGTACGGCTAAAAATAGAATTTTCCCTGTAGTGAGTAGTTCTATCCACAGGCCAAGAAATAACAAATGGATGTGAACTACTGGAAAAGCGCGTTGAGCGATTAAATACTCTTACCTCCGGAATAGAAGCGTGTATCTCATATGAACACTTACCGTGAAAATACCGATACAAAAGTGATACTAACGTTTCGACGATGCTCTAAGGAAGCAACAGAGTTGGTTACCCTGCTATCTCCTATAAGCATCATCGCTCTCCCTTGTACGCGGTCCAGAAGCTCCAATGTGGACCTAGGGGCACCAGCCCAAATATGAGAGTTGTATTCCATTTTCGGCCTAATATATGAAATGTATTTATTGAGGAGATCAGATGAGGTGAACAATTTCTTACACCGCTTTAAAAAGCCTAAGCACTTGAAAGCTTCTTTGGACACGTTAAATACGTGATCATTCCACCCGAAATCACACTGTATTTTCATGCCAAGGACTTCAAGGGCATCTGATTCCTCAATGTCCACACCATTCATAGAAATAGGTGACAGGGACATGTCATTCGTGCGCTTGTGCGATAATATGCAGCACTGGGTCTTACGCTCTTTAAATTCGACCCGATTCGACCTACCCCACTCAGTTACCAGGCGAATGTCCTTGTTGAGTGAGTCATTCATCATCCGTCTCCTCTCAAGCACCGTGGAAGGACTTGGCCGACTATCAAATGAATATGAATGACATATACTACTGTCATCCGCAAATGAGTACATTGGACTTGAAGTAAGACTCAAGAGGTCGTTAATAAAGATAAGAAAAAGAGTAGGAGAGAGGACAGAACCTTGTGGTACCCCCGCATTAATCCTATATTCGTCAGAAGAGATCCCATCTATGACAACACGTATAGTGCGATCCCTGAGAAAATTCGATACAAATCGAGAGAAGTTACTACCTAAACCAAAAGCATTAACCTTGGACACGAGTGCTTCGTGCCAAATTCTATCAAAAGCTTTGGATATATCCAGAGCCACTATTTTTCTCTCTCCCAGTCTATGAATAGACCGACTCCACTGTTCAGAGAGGAGCGCCGTCAGATCACCAGTAGAACGGTTTCTGCGGAAGCCATACTGTCGATCACTTAGTAGACTGTTAAGTTCCAGATAATTGGCCAGATGGTAATTTACCATGGTCTCCATCACTTTAGAGAGTGTAGAGCATATTGCAATTGGCCGGTAGTTTTCGGGGTTACTAGCCTCACCCTTTTTCGGGATAGGCTGAACATTGGCAACTTTCCAACGCGAAGGAAATATACCCGCACGGTATGAGCGAATGAAAAGATTGCGCAATGGACAGGCAAGCGTCGAAGAGTACGTTTTGAGAACAAGTGCAGGTATTCCATCCGGGCCAGGGGATTTATTTGCGTCGAGCTCTGCGAGAACCATTTTAACCCCACGTGTTCGAAAAAATATCTGAGCCATTGAGCTGGATATGTTATCAATCACGGGCAGTGGTTGATTGCTATCCGGAAAAGAAGAGTTATTTGCAAAAATTTGAGCCAAGAGGTTAGCCTTATCAACCGGGTCAGTAAATATATGATCATCTTTAATAAGAGTTGGAATTGAAGAGGAACTGCTATTCTTTACTCTCTTAACAAATGACCAAAAGCTCTTACTTCCCCTGTGAGAAGAAAGAATTTTAGCATATAGAAACTCAGCGCGTCGTAGTACTTTGGCACAATTTGATCTTGTTTTTTTGCGCAGCTCGTCAGTAATTGGATTTTTATCCACAGTCCAATTATTGAAAGCTTCCTCTTTGGATCTGACAGCTTCTTTGCATGTCTGATTAAACCAGCACTTATTAGAAGATTTAATCGAAATTATTTTCGTGGGAATAAATATTTCCATTCCCGTTGTTGGGCTGACGGAGGAAATACTTACGGGGCTTCAAGTCTCACTAAATTCCCTTCAACGGTGTTCCGTCTGCTTCGCCTGGTTCGCTTTCAATTGCTTACGTTGGTGACGGCTCTGTTGCTGCTGTTGGTTTACACACGACGATTAGCGGTTCTAGTATGTGTAGGTGTATGTTCGGTGTTGTTGTAAAGGTTCACCGCGACCTGTGGCTCCAATAGTTCTGTTGTTGTACTTTTGTACTATAGTGGCACTAAAACACTTTATTTCGTTCCGAAACGATATTTATTTAGATTGACTCTCTTTCACAGTGTCTCTTATTGTTACTGAGTATTATCTGCGGCACTGGTGAGGTCCAAAACATAAGTGACCGAACGGTTTTCACAAGGAGTGATCTATGCTGTGATCTGCACAGAAGTTAGCGACTCAATTCGCCGCAAAGGGCATACAAAATGGTGTTGCCAGATTTGTGATTAGAATTCGGGATTTGACTGGGCATTTTACGCAACTCAGCCGCAATGAATACAATATTATTTACATATACGGTTGTGTGGCGTAAACATTCTGCCCGCCTTGCGCTACGAGTGCAACAAATAATGAGAATACAATTTTAAACTTATATGGTACTTATTTCATAACTTAAATTCAATGATATTCATGAAAATGTACCAGGTAGCAAACAAATTATGATTAAATTTCAATTTCAAAACAACTCAAATAAAATTCATTTCTTGGATATGTAAATACGTGATGATATACTTCATAATTTGGGCCACATTCTTCAATCATCCAATCTATCATCGAACGCAACTTGTCCACCAGCACCAAAGAAGACGTGCCCAAAAACGGTTTCCTGAGAGGATATCTTCCCAGGGCGACATGATGTTGGGCCAACCAGAACTTGCTTTGTCACGCTTGCTCCCAGTATCAAACAATATCGGCGTTTTTCGAACCACCATTTATCCGCTTCCTGACCCGTAGGAAACGAACGAGCTCCATCTCGGTCAATCCTGCAGGCCGGGTTGAAGCCGTAAATCTTTTCTTCCACGGCACACTCAACCTTTATTTGACGCTTGTCTAATGCTCTGTGGATCACCGTGACAGTGGTGCGTCCTCGACTTATGATGCAATTGAGCCGCTCAGCTTCAGCTGCCGTTATGGATGATCTTGCTGCGTTCGGGTCGATAAGAAGGCGCTTTGTTTGAGGGCGTCTGCCGGGCCAGGCGACTATGCGAAGTTCAGCCGTCATTTGGAACCAGATCTTTCTTGAATGTAAAGGATGTAGCCAACTATTATGGTCTTGCATACACTGCTTGCATCGGTCGATGCTCTTACACTTCGGTCGGCGATGAGATTGTGCCAGACAGTTTGAGCACAGTCCATGGTGGGCCACAGTACGAAGCTTTTGTTCCATGTCCATTACGACGAATCTGGTGCACTGCCGAATTGCGTGGAGACGATTGCACAGCGGACAGCTATAGCCGCGGAAGCATCTTAAGAGCTAAAAGGGTGGAGAGTTGTGTAGTCAATCGAATATTATAAATAAGGAGATAGAGACGTGGCATGAACGTAATTGTTATTGAGAGCAACGCCGCAGAAGTACCATTTTGTGGATTGGTCGGGTGATCACCCCGTTTTGAGTTTTAAGGTCCGCGACACGTACCCGTCCATCAGAGCCCTGGTATGTTTTAACTACACGACCTAAACGCCAATCTGTCCGACAAAGGGGTTCATTCCGAATGACAACCAGATCACCTACTTCGACATCTATTTGAGGAGTTTTCCACTTATTCCGCTTGTGAAGCTCCTTCAAATATTCTTCTTTCCATCGATGACAGAATTCCTGTTGCATGGCCTTTATTTTACGCCACCGATTTAAAATGCTGTCAGAGGTTCTCAGCTCTTCAGGCTCTGCCGGAGTGAGCATTGTGGAACCAATGAGAAAGTGGGCTGGAGTGAGTGCCGCCTGTTCATTGACATCATTAGACAAAGGGTACAAGGGTCTAGAGTTAAGACAAGCTTCTATGGTAGCGAGCAACGTCGAAAATTCTTCGAAGGTATGTTTGAGCTGACCAGAGGTTTTCTTAAGGTGCATTTAAAGACTTTTGACACCTGCCTCCCAAAGGCCACCCATATGAGGGGCCGCAGGTGGTATAAAATGCCATGATATCTTATGGGATCCATACTTGGAAACAGTTTGTTCTCGGAAATCCTTTACAAAAACCACAAAATTGGCGTCGATCTGCCTGGCTGGGCCGACAAAATTTCTTCCGTTGTCTGGGAACATTTTGCTGGGACAACCACGTCGGGATACAAATCGGGCGAACGCTGCCAAGAACGCAGGCGTGGACAGGTCGCTCACGGCTTCCAAATGGATCGCCTTAGTTGAGAAACAGACGAAGACGCATGCATACCCATTAGTGACTTTGGTATATCTGCCTGTGAAGCATTTTATATCAAAGGGACCTGTAAAGTCGACACCCGTATTTGTAAAAGGGCGACTAAACGTGGTTCTCTCTTCAGGTAGGGCGCCCATAATTTGACCCTGCGGCTTTTTCCGATGTATGACACAAGGTTTGCAGTTATGAATGCATGTTTTAATCAGATTTTTTGCTTTCAATATCCAACACTCTTGGCGCACAGTATTGAGGACTAACCTTGAACCACCATGTAGTACCATTCTATGAATGAAGTCTACGTATCATTATATGATAAGCTTTTAGTGGAACCAAGACGACCATTAGCACGAATTATGCCATTTTTGTCCAAAAAGTGGGTAAGAGTTAAAAGAGGGCTACCACAGTCAAGTTTACACTTTTTCGTCAAACAATTATGCTCTTGCTCGAAATAAGTTCTCTCAGACACTAAAAAGAGCCTAGTTTTCACAAACGCCAACTCCTCAGCTGAAAGCCTGTGCGATGTATAAGCAAACTTATTTAATCCAATCATTCTAGTCCTGTTAACGAATCTAAACATATAGGCTATAACATGAATTGCCCTTTCTAAACAAGAAAAGCGATCAAGTACATCTTCTTTTTCCGCCGATTTTTCAACATGAACTTGCACCCGTTTGGCTTCCTCTGATGTTTCAAACTCGGCTGGGCTAATAGGCCACTGAGTTATATCGTCGTTCAGCCAGCTAGGACCATGCCACCAGAGTTTGCTGTCCTTTACTTCATCCGGAGCCATCCCCCGGGTTGCTAAATCGGCAGGATTATGGTTAGAGGCTACGTGATACCAGTTTTTGTTGCCAACTTTTTCCAAAATAGTACCGACTCTATGAGCAACAAATGTTTTCCAGTTACAAGGTGGCTTTTTGAGCCAGGCAAGTACAATAGTGGCGTCAGACCACAAATACAACGACGAATTCATAATTTTAAGATTTGGGACTTCTCTTTCCACCAACTTGGCCAGCAACACCGCTCCACATAGTTCTAAGCGTGGCAATGTTACCTTTTTGATCGGCGCCACCTTTGTCTTAGCAACAAGAAGATTTGTACAGACATTTCCTTCGCACTCAATTCTAATGTATAATGTCGCAGCGTATGCTACCTCAGACGCGTCGCAAAAAGCGTGGAACTCAACTTTACACTTGGGGGAATATTTAATCCAACGCGGAATCTTAATGATATCAATATCGTTAAAATTTGATAAAAACGTGAGCCAATTTTGCAGAGAAATCGCACTTATTGGATCATCCCAACTGCCTTTTTCGACCCATATCTGCTGTATCAGAACTTTTGCCTTCACTATAATAGGAGAAAGCCAACCGATCGGATCAAAAAGTCGCGCAATGACTGAAAGCACTTCCCGTCTCGTATAAGACGACTTGATCCTAATCTTCTCGGTTACGAAGTAGAACATATCCGAAGCTGCATTCCATCGTAGGCCAAGTGTTTTCACAGTGCTGTTGTCGTTGAGAGACAAAAATTATGAATTCAGCAAAGTCTCAGAGGGCAACCCTTCTAAGATCCTACTGCAATTGGATGTCCACTTTCTCAGTTCAAACCCACCGCATTTTAAAATTGCACTTAATTGATAGCGAGCTATTATGCTCTCCGAAATCTTGTGGGCCCCAAACAGAACATCATCTACGTACATTGAGCTACGCAAAATTTCAGCACCAATTGGAAAACGAGTCTCTTCATCTTCTGCTAATTGCTGAAGAGTCCTAAGCGCCAAATATGGGGCGCAGCTCACACCAAATGTAACCGTATTAAGTTTGTAATCTTCAACTTCTCCGTCAACAGAGCTACGATATAAGACTCCTTGATATACAGCATGTTCTGGACTTATAAGGACCTGTCTATACATTTTCGTAATGTCCGCATTGAAGACATACTTGTGAAGACGCCATTTTGATATGAGCGACACCAGACTAGTTTGCAAAGTGGGGCCTACATACAGCATATCATTAAGGCTCACTCCATTCAATGAGGGACTCGACGCGTTATAAACTACCCTCAACTTTGTTGTCGCACTATCTGGCTTATATACCGCATGATGTGGCAAATAATACTTAAGACCACAGTTTCCTTCACATTTAATCATGTGGTTCTGATTTAAATAGTCTTGTACAACTTCATCATACTGAAGTTTTATCTCAGGTCTATTCATCAAAGATTTTTCATTTCTCTCAAATTGACGCAAAGCAATGTGTCTATTTGGACCTGGTTCAGGACAATTACTTTTGAAAGGCAGACTTAAAATGTATCTCCCATCAGAATTCCTGACTGTTGTAGAACGATAAATCTTCTCACACTCTTTATCCTCTTGCGATAATACTATATTGTGAGAAACCTCTTCTAACTCCCAAAATTTAGACAACTGATCATCAATTGAAACTTTTGTGAAATGAGACAATTTTAATGATGGAGATGGGTTTTTACTGATTGTCGGACCAGTCACTATCCACCCGAAAATCGTTTTCTGAGCCACAAGTGATCCCAAAACGCCACGATGAACACCATCTCTCAAAATCTCCGGATACAAATCTCCTCCAAATAAAATGTCGATTTGACCACTCTTATAAAAATCTGGATCCGCATAATCCAGATTTAGTATTTCTTCGGTCCCATTCGGGCTGTAAGAATACGTCGGTATGTTACCAGTCACTTGAGGCACCACTAGTGCCCCCACATTTAGTGAAATGTTCGGGTGTAGAACCGAATGAACAGTAAAATGAGCCTTTGCGTCACATTTACCAACAACCTCACCAGTTAATCCTGAAACCTCTGCCGAAACAGGGACCGTGGGCAACTTTAGCAATCTCTGGATTCTCCCAGATATAAAACTCTCATCAGAGCATGGGTCAATTAGCGCTCGTACCCTATATTTATAGCCACTGTTAGCAACATTCACCCATGCAGTAGCAAGCATAACATTTTTCGCCACATATGTATGATGTGATTGGACAACACCAGTGGCACCAGGAATATCAATGTACTGTATTTTATCCGAACTTTTTTGACTATTGCCCTTATCCGCATTATTAGTTGCGGTGTGATGTGCTGATTTCTTCACAAAATCTCTATGCAAAAGAGTATGATGTTTCCTTTTGCATTTCAAACAATCATTTTGCTTTGTACAATTGCCATACATATGGCCAATAGTAAGACAATTGAAACAAAAACGAAATTTTCTTAAGGTTGAAACCCGATTTCTATGGTCCATATTTAAAAATTTATCACACGAACTAATTGCATGAGTTTTCGTGCATAGTTTGCATTGCCCGACATCAGTTTTCACGTGGTGAGCTTTCAATTGTTTAACCTTTGAAGACGTTTGATGGTTTATATGAGAAGCAGGTTGGGAACTACTGGACCACTGTTGACTAGTGGCAATTATGTCTGAAACACTCTCTAAAGCATGGTATCTATCAGTCAAGAAATGATTTAACTCCTTACATTTTGGAATCTCTGTCTTTTTTTTAACGGACTGTTCCCAGAGATTTAAGCTTTGTTCCGATAAACGCGATGAGCATTGAAACACAAAGATCGGATCCCATGATTCTATGTCAATATCGTATAACTTTAGAACCGACATGCTATTATTTATCTCCCTTTGGAGCCTTTTCACTTCCTGAGCTGAGTCATGTTGACATGGTGCCAAATTAAATAGGACTTTCAACTGACTATTAACTAATACACGCTTGTTTTCGTGTTGCGACTTCAAATTATTCCACGCAATTTCAAAATTTTCAGCAGTTAATAAAATATTACGATTTATTTCTCGGGCCTCACCCTCTGTTTTTTGAAATAAATGAAAAAGTTTTTCAACTGGGCTCACTTTCGAATTGTTCACATAAATCGCGGTGAACATGTCCCTAAAAGTGGGCCACGAAACATAATCTCCGTAGAATACACCAGCATCACATGGAGGTACCGCAAATCCCCTATTGGGAACCACTGGATAAGCCGCTACACCCTTCTCATTTAGAATTTTCTTCTTCGCTTTTGCGATATAGTTAATACACTTCACATATGTTTTTCGGACCAGAGGATGTTTCGCTTGGACTACCGCTAATTCTTTTTCCTTATCTAATGGACCACTGTTACACTCATCAAAAAGTTTCTTATATTTGGTCCATGATTTTGTCAATTCACTTTTCTCAAACTCTAATCCTTCTGTAGAATAGTCAGAAAAATCTTCTTCCCTAAGCTGCGTTTCTATCGTGAGAATTTCATCAGAAGCTTGCAAATACTTCCCAAAACACGACATTTTATTTTTCGAAAAGAACCAACAAATTGCGAAAAGAAAATGCAAAGAATGCAAGCAAATGTACTTTAAAAATTTCACAACAACACTTTTATGAGCTAACGGATTGACAAAATGGTACTTTGAACAATTTAAATCTCATGAGCTACAAATTTTGTGTAAGCAGCGGACTACAGAAAGAACAACGACAAAATCTCTTAGTGGAGCCACTGATTTTGACGAGACTTATACCAACAATGTACTACGGAATTTATTCGAAAGCGAAATTTCCAAAGTAAACAAACTCTGAAATAACGGGTCGAAAAAACGGCACTCAGAACTTATGAATTCCCGTTTTTTTTAAGTGATGGGCTAACCTTAAATCTTCCTGAACCACAAATAACACCAATGCACTCTTTATGTAATATGTATATGTATTTATTATGGACGACAAATTCTGCTTTTATGTCTCCTCTTATTTCACACCACTTGTACTACATAAATTCGAGTTACGAACCTGTTTTCCACCAAACTTTATTGCCTTTGTATTTCTTTATCCAGCTGTGCTGCACCCGGAACAAACTGCACCAACTCCAAATTCTGCCAAATTGACGATTAAAGCACTCACCAAATCGTTCACACTTGAGTTTCGACGGTAGAAGGACCAAATGTTGGGCTGACGGAGGAAATACTTACGGGGCTTCAAGTCTCACTAAATTCCCTTCAACGGTGTTCCGTCTGCTTCGCCTGGTTCGCTTTCAATTGCATACGTTGGTGACGGCTCTGTTGCTGCTGTTGGTTTACACACGATGATTAGCGGTTCTAGTATGTGTAGGTGTATGTTCGGTGTTGTTGTAAAGGTTCACCGCGACCTGTGGCTCCAATAGTTCTGTTGTTGTACTTTTGTACTATAGTGGCACTAAAACACTTTATTTCGTTCCGAAACGATATTTATTTAGATTGTCTCTCTTTCACAGTGTCTCTTATTGTTACTGAGTATTATCTGCTGCACTGGTGAGGTCCAAAACATAAGTGACCGAACGGTTTTCACAAGGAGTGATCTATGCTGTGATCTGCACAGAAGTTAGCGACTCAATTCGCCGCAAAGGGCATACAAAATGGTGTTGCCAGATTTGTGATTAGAATTCGGGATTTGACTGGGCATTTTACGCAACTCAGCCGCAATGAATACAATATTATTTACATATACGGTTGTGTGGCGTAAACACCCGTTAAAATAATAATTTCCACCATTTCTGCCGCAGCATCGACATCATTGTCAAGAAAACAGAGTTTCCAATTTTTATAGAACTCGTTGAGCTCAGCCCAACGAGCCTTTTCATATAAAAATATGGACCGCTTCGTGACTGGTTTTGAAGCAGGCGGAAGATTCGAATATGAAAATGATGCAGAAATCGTGCAGTGATCCGAGTTTCCAAGAGGTGCAAGAATATTAACTTCATACTTGTCAGGGTGTGAAGTTAGGAAGAGGTCAAGAGTGGTAGAAACTTGCCCTTCAACACACGGAATGTGTGTTGGTTTATCTACCAATTGCACAAGATGATTGTGTGCTGCAAAAAGCTCAGCGTATTGACCCTCCAGAGTTGAATGGCTCGAATGTGAAAGCCAGGAGTGATTGTGAACATTGAAATCACCAGCGATCACAATTTCGCTGCTCGGGCAATTCTTCAAGACTTTTGTTATTGAGTCAGAAAGGGCGTCAAAACCATTAAATGAAGCCTCCCTTCCTTGGTTTGGACTTCTATAAAGAAATCCGAAATGAATGACGTGTGATTTTACTCTGAATTTTAACCATAGGCAGTTAACCATGGACTGAAATACAACGTCATTTCGAACGTAAACCACAAGGCCTCTGCGAGGAAAAAAATAAGAAAAGATGTGATAACCAGGGATGTAAAAATCCTGCGGGTCAGAATCTTCACAAACCTCGGTCTCACAAAGAGCGAAAACACAGCATAAGCAGAGAAAGCAGAGAAAATTTGCAAAATCTATACCGAAAACACTTACCATATCGAGAGATGAATTTCAAACATATTTAACCGTATGCACAAGTGGTAAATAGTATTTTTTATTTATCTATATATATATATCTTTGCGGAAAATGAGAAAACTCATTTAGACAATTTGAAAACCGTATTTATAACTCTGGATCTTGCAAACATGAAGGATAAGCTTGATAAATGTGAATTTCTAAAAACGGAAGTAAAATATCTGGGATTTATTATATCTGACTCGGGAATAAAAACAAATCCAATGAGAGTAGAAGCCATGAACAACTTCCCTACTCCCAAAACCTTGATGGATCTAAGATCTTTTCTAGGATTATCTAATTTTTATAGAAGATTTATAGGGAATTATGCTAAAATTGCAAAACCCCTGACAATTCTTCTAAGAGGCGGTTGGGAGGGCGTGCTTCCAAATACACTCGGGAATAAAAACAAATCCAATGAGAGTAGAAGCCATGAACAACTTCCCTACTCTCAAAACCTTGAAGGATCTAAGATCTTTTCTAGGATTATCTAATTTTTATAGAAGATTCATACGGGATTATGCTAAAATTGCAAAACCCCTGACAATTCTTCTAAGAGGCGGTTGGGAGGGCGTGCTTCCAAATACACTTCCAGAGAGATCGAGATAAACCTTAACGAGGAAGCAGTCAACGCGTTCAACAAGATGAAAAGCTCCCTTATGTCAGAAGACGTTTTGTTATATTATCCTGACTTTAACAAAGAGTTTAATTTGACCACGGACGCGTCTAATTACGCCCTAGGCGCAGCATTGTCCCAAGATGATAGACCAATTATATTTTTGTCTCGAACCATCCAAAAGTCAGAAGAGCATTATTCGACCAATGAGACGGAAATGCTCGCAATTGTTTGGGCTTTAAAGGAACTTAGAAACTACCTTTATGGCTCGGCAAAAATGAAGATTTTCACAGACCATCTTCCACTTACTTACTCCATGAGCAATAAAAATTCTAACTACAAATTAAAACGGTCGAAAGCTTTTCTCGAAGACTTCAAATATGAACTTCTGTATAAACTCGGGAGCACAAACGTTGTCGCTGATGCCTTATCGAGGCCTCCAGACAGTTCACAAGTGAATTCTATAACTACCTCGCAACATAGTGACGAAAGTTCCTCTAAAAATCTAATTCCGTTTACGGACGTTCCAGTAAACGCATTTAAAAATCAACTTCTTTTGTCGTCTGAAGGAGTGGATTTACAATTTCGAAATCGTATTTCCAACATTCCATAGACATACAATAAACGAACCGAATATTACTGAGTAACTTAGGAAATACCTAAATCCATCAGTCACATATTGTGTTAAAACTACCGACAACATATTGGGCAAATTACAGGAAATTTTTCGTGACAATTATTCACAATACAGAGTAAGATTCACCAGGACCATGGTAACCGACCTGAAGACGAAAGACGAGCAAGAAGATGTGATTGTAAATGAGCATAACAGAGCACACAGGAACAGCGTAGAGAATAGAGTTCAAATTTTGTCGAAATATTACTTCCCCAAAATGCATGCAAAAATCAAGAAGATTGTAAAATCGTGTAAGGTATGCAAAGAAAATAAATACGACAGACACCCGAATAAGATTGAACTAAGCGGAAACGCCAATACCCCAGTTTCCTGGCCAAATTGTGCACATCGACATTTATTTAACTGAGAAGAAAGAAATATTAACGGCCATCGACAAATTCTCCAAGTATGCTCAGGCGAGAATATTAGGATCTAGAGCGACTGTTGATGTTAAGGAACCACTTAGAGAAATCCTTTTGTCATTCGGTATGCCGGAAATCGTTATCATTGACAATCAAAAATCATTTAATTCAAATTCACTCATTTTCATGCTAGAGAATCAGAATAATGTTAAGATATTTAGAACACCTCATTACAGTAGCAGTGTGAACGGCCAAATTGAAAGGTTTTATTCAACTTTGTCTGAAATTATGCGGTGTTTAAAGACTGAGAACATTCATACCTCCTTTTCCGAACTATTACACAGGTCTATTTACGAGTACAATAACTCTATTCATTCTACTATTAATAGGAAACCTGTTGAAGCCTTCTTTGGAAGGAAAATTGGCATGGCACATAAAAAGAGAAAGAGAGGACATTATTCCGAATATCACGAAAAAACAAGTAGAAGATAGAATTTATCACAACAAGAAAAACACGCCTCCAAAAACTTATGAACAAGAACAAAAAATTTTCGTTAAGGAAAACAAACGACTTGGAACCAAACTAAGTAAATCTTATATAAATTAGTCAAAGAAAATAATTCAACCGTCATAACAGAGTCAGGAAAAACTATTCACAAAAACAATAATAGAAACTAAAACAATTCTTACATTTCAGAACACTCTACTCGTTGATAATGGCCGACGTACAAATACTGGATTACACTAGCTCGCAAATAGTGACTTTAGACGCCAGACTGGCCAAATTACACACAGGAACTTTCAAATTAATATATGTCATTGAAACGAACAGATACCAAGAATTAATCGACGACATGAAAATGACGGTAATCATTTACCAATTAGCTGAACTAAAGGGTAATTTGGATAGGCTCAAGTCAAAGACCAAAATATCCCTAAATTTCATAGGATCTGCATGGAAGTGGATTGCGGGAAATCCAGACCATGACGATTTTGAAATCATAAAAATGAAAACTGATGAGATACTGGCAAACAATAATAAACAAATGGTAATAAATAAATTATCGATTGAGAAATTAAACGAACTTATCGGAACCACAAACGAGATCATGAAAATTGTAAATTATAATGAGACAATTAAAAATCAAATGATAAATAGATTTAAGTTAAAAATTGATACTTTAAAAACGGAAATTATAAACGTCCAATACGCCATTCATTGGGCAAAGGTTGGAATAGTTAATTTATTTATTTTAGCCTCTGACGAAATTAATATTGTTAAAGAAATAATAAATCAAGAATTAATACCTTTTGTTAATATAGAGCAAGTACGTAGTTTTCGCTTAATTGATCCCCGCATAATTGATTTACCCGCTTAATTGAACCGAAAAAACTGTCATGAAAAATTCCCATATAATGTATATGGAAAAATCCCCGTTTAAATGAGTTCCGTTTAATTGCGTTACCCTTTTAATTGACGAATAAAATAAAAACCGTTTTATGCAATCAAATAGTTACAACAATTTTCGGTTAATTGTATGTATTTAAAAAAATTATATGTGGCAACTATTTACACCATATGTTTTCATATTCATACAAAAATTTTCGGTTAATTGTATGTATGTATTTAAATAAACTTCCCAAAAAAGTATATGTGGCAACTATTTGCATCATATGTTTACATTTTTCATATGATTTCTGAGTAATTCATTAGGAATTTGACAAACGTAGTGCGAAAATGAGTGGCAGAAAACATTAAACAAAAATTAAATGTTATAGCCGACGTAAAAACAACTACAAAAGATGAATTGTGTAAGAAATATAAGTGCTCCAAGGCCACCATTAACAGAATTTTAAAAAATAAAGATTCAATTGTGGAGCAATCAAAGACCAGCAAATTGTCCACCATAAGAGACAGAAAAGGCGCTTGCGTGAATGTGGAGCGGGCTCTTTCATTGTGGTTCAGCGAAATACGGGAATCTGGTGCCATAATTTCATGTAACATGATTTTGGAGAAAGCGAAGAAGTTTGCTGTGGAAATGAATGAAGAATTCAATCCCAGTTCTGTCTGGCTTCATCGTTGCCAGAGCAGAGAAAGTATAACACTAAGAAAACTTCAAGGGGAAGGTGCATCCGCTGACATTGATGCCGCAAAGCATTTACCAAATTTAATTTCGCAATATGAGCCTTCAGACATATTTAACGCTGACGAAAGCGATCTATTTTTCAGAGCATTGCCTAAGTCATCATTAAGCAAAAAAGGGGACCAAACACGGGGCTTTAAAAGTTCAAAAAAACGTTTGACACTGCTCTTTATTTGCAACACGAACGGCGACTATAAAAAAGTTATAGTCATTGGCAAGACGAAGAATCCACGATACTTCAAAAATGAAACTTTGCCCCTGAAGTATTACTCCCAAAACAAAGCTTGGATGACACGAGATTTATGGTGTCAAAATTTGCTTTCTCTTGATGCGGAAATGGAAATACAAGGACGCAAAATAATATTATTCGTTGACAATGCATCTTCTCATAAGACATCAGCAGTTTTAACGAACATTGTCGTGCAGTATTTACCAGCTAATACCACATCAATAGCACAGCCGCTCGATCAGGGCATAATTCACTGCTTTAAGTTTTCCTACTTGTGACCGTCGGTGATGCAATGGGTAGTGCGATCAGGGCATAATTCACTGCTTTAAGTTTTCCTACTTGTGACCGTCGGTGATGCAATGGGTAGTGTGCGCGCCTCTTGTACAGGAGATCCTGGGTTCGATCCCTGCTCCAACCACCTTAAAATTTCTTTCGACGACGGTCAGTTCGCTT
Organism: Phaonia tiefii; assembly: GCA_963931995.1. Classification (NCBI taxonomy): domain Eukaryota; kingdom Metazoa; phylum Arthropoda; class Insecta; order Diptera; family Muscidae; genus Phaonia; species Phaonia tiefii. The sequence continues at coordinate 113,320,379 of OZ008368.1, read as the reverse complement.
AGTGACGGCGACACTATCGAATATATAGCCATGAAAAAGCTTCTCAAAATACCGTTCGGAATCGGTGTAAAACTGTAGGTCCCAATCAGTGAGTGGAAACTAGAAAGCGCACAGCTCAGTGATTGTGAGAAGTTCTCCCCGGTCCCTTCATGGAATGTAATGGGAAACCATTTATTTTTTATTTAAGTTTTCCTACTGGCAAAATCTAGTACGAAAACAAATTGCTGCAACAGAAAGTGGAAAAAGTATGAGCGGTTTCATAAAAAATTTCATTATTTTCAATGCCATGCACATCATTAAAAATTCGTGGTGGCTGGTTAAACCTATGACTTTAACCAACTGTCTCCAAAAGGCAATCCTTAATTAATTTATAGCTCTATAAAAATTGTAACAATTGTATCAAATTTTAGGCAAAGTTTATTTTATCTACTGAGAATATTATCTTGGAAGAGGAAGAACTGACAATGGAACTCAGTCTTGATGACGAACAAGAACGCGAATTTGAAAATTATGTATGCAGCAATGATAACTTGCCATGCTGCGGGCAACTTACGGATGAGGAAATCATTAATGAAATTGTTCAAGATTCGACTTCAAACTCCTCCGAATAAGATGAAAAACAAGGAATTGTTAATGATCCTCCTTCAGCTAAAGATGTATTTAACTCGTTGAATATCCTTCGTGAAAATCTCTTACCAAAAACTTTTTTTCACACGAACTTGATAATATGGAAAAAAGTATTATCGAACAGTTTTAAAAACCAAAAATTCAAAGTGTGATGACAGCTTTTTGAAACCTATTTAATTATTATATACATTCATTATAATTCAACATGAATACAATGTACAATGTACATATCGTCGTTCCGAAGTTATCTTCACGTATCTCCAAAAAATTTTTTTTTGGGAAATTGACTTTTAAGTTTCAAACTCTTATAGAAAAAAAGTGGCGCTAAAAAAGTTGCCCAATATTTTTGTCAGGCATAGTGCTTGCAATTCTGCGTCGATTTTGTGAAAAAGTTTTTAAGTTACAACCATTTTTACCCATATAAAAAAATTAACTTTTTGTTGTATACGCCACCTTTTGCGAAATATTTCTTTTTTATGGCGCATACGTGAAGATAATCCGTAAAAACCGTACTATTTTTTTTGTGATAAACTAATCACTACTTCGTTGGTTGAAGGTCAAATAATTATCTTTTATCAGCTTTTATTTAACATTAATATATCTATTCTCAAAGAGAAGAAAAAGAGAGGACTATTCGTGGTCTTTTGTTTTTTTCTACTTCATAGGTTTTGCATAAAAGAAATAATCTGAAAACAATCGTTCAAAAATTTTCAGAACCATGTCATTCACAAATTCAGGAGGTTGACGTCTTATTTTACTTCAATTTACCTCAATTACCCTCTCTGCATTTCGGAAAACAATTTGCTTTCTTTGTTTTAATTTATCTTTCTCCTATGCCATAAGTAGCGTAGCTAATTATTGATGTGATACTCAAGTTTTTTACGAAGACCAGTAAGTCTTGTTTGTCAAAATTTCGTTTGAATGCAATCTCAACTCCCTTTTACAGTACGCCTTTTAAGTTTGTAAGTATGCATTAAAAATAAACAAAAGTGAAATTAAAAAATAGATCATTTGACTTACTGTCAGTTTTTCATATGGTGAGTGTAGTTTGCACGTGTTTGGTGCTTTATAGTTTTGTTTGCTTAATTTATTTTTAATATTCAAGGTAAACTAAAAAAATAATTGAGATGTCTAAAAAAAGTTTAAGAAAACAAGTGCAAGTCGATGAATCCAGTTCAATGGGTAAGAAATATTTAAAACTGTACACAGTTAAATGAAACTTAATTTTTTTTTCTACAGAATCCGATCCGTTTGATTCAGATGACTCAAAAAGTCGAGGCAGATGAAAAATGGTGTATTATTTTCAATTCAATTGAAAGTGTGTGTTAAGATATCTTTTCTATTTGTAGAATCTGAAAGTGAATATTCTTCGTCTTTGTGCTGTAACGACTTTTCCACCTGGCCTGCAGCAGCTACTAAAGTCAATGCAAATAGACTGGTTTATAAAAGAAAAAGGGAAGTAGTAATTGATTTGAATGTTACAAAAAAACGTAGACCTGAAACTGCGTCAGAAAATACTGACAATTTCAATTCTGACGCCAATTTATCAAAAGAAATGCATTCCAATAATGATACTCAACCACTGACAGATGATTTTCCTAATGGTACTTTAATGTTAATTTCATATTTATAAAACTATTAATAAGAATTTGCTTTACAGATTCAACCGTGTCAAATCAAAACGATTTGTCAACTGAGTTTTCTCCCCCGTTTAATTCAGGCAAACCTAAAAATACTCGTAAAAGAAAAATTAATGTCCCCCAAAGGAAACAAAATAAACGTAAAAACAAAAGACAGCACGGCGAAGAATACATTACAACAAACGGCACAATAAAAGAGGCTAAAACCTTGAAGCCCCCCTGTGAGTCTAAATGTATCTTGGATTGTACCAAAAATTTTTCCGCAATTCTACGGAAACAAATTTTCGAGAATTTTTGGTCATTAGACGATAGTCAGAAAGGACCATTTTATCATAAATTTATAACAAGAACATTAGTTAAGAGGCGAAGGGCTGCGAGTAAAAGTAAGACATACACCTTTTCATACTATTTTGAAAAAGACGATTTAAAAGTTAAAGTATGTAAAACTTTTTTTTTTAATACTATTGCAGTATCCGATAGCCGGGCTTATTACCATTTTAAATATCATTCTGATGAAAAAACGGGGATACCGAAAGATTCACGACATGGAAAGCATACGAAGCACTGTTTAGGAGAAGATTTCTTAAAAAATGTTCAGGACTTCATTGAGAGCTTTCCCACAGTAGATTCTCATTATTGCAGAGCAACCACTTCAAAACAGTACTTAGAAGAGGGCCTAAGTGTTAGTAAAATGTACCGAATGTTCGAAGAGAAATTTCCCACTGATAAAGTGTCTTTGACAACATTTACAAAAATTTTTAACACCAAATTTAATTTAGGTTTTTATAGACCAAAAAAGGATCAGTGCGATAAATGTTATTTGTATAAAAATCATAAAAATTTGAACAGAATTAGCGAACATGAAAATATGGCGTACAAAAAGCACATAGAAGAGAATCGCAGTTGCAAAAGTGAACGCGATACAGATAGACAGTTGGTATCGAATAACACAATTGTGGTGTGCTTCGACTTGCAAAGCACTTTTAATCATCCAAAGAGATTTTCTTCCATATTTTATTATAAAAGAAAACTCCCCGTTTTCAGTATGACAGCGACTGTGTGCTCAGAAAGCAAATGAAAAGAATACAACTTATTGTGCCATTTGGAGTGAAGCACATAGTGGTCGCTCTGGAAATGATATTGGTAGGTACTCTTATTAAAATTTTGGAACAAATTTTGCAGGATTTTAATAATATTGAGCACATCATTTTGTGGAGTGACTTCTGTGTGCCGCAAAATAAAAATAAAATATTATCGTCTGCTATCCTTGATTTTTTATATAGAACAAACAATGTGAAAACAATCGTTCAAAAATTTTCAGAACCAGGTCATTCTCAAATTCAGGAGACTGACGCAGTCCGTAGTGCAATAGACCGGTTCCTAAAATTAAAAGAAATTTACAGTCCATTAGATTTAATAACAAAATTAAAAAACTATCCATCCAAAAACTTTGCGCTAAAAGTGATAGAAATGATTCCGACCGATTTCAAAGTTTATTCGTCTTTAGCAAATGAATTAAATTTTCCTAAAGTTCCATTCATTAAAATTAAATTAATTAAATATAATAAATACAATTAATTTTCTCTGCAATATAAAACGTCTGCAAGTGAACGCAACTTTCGAACATCAAGCCTACGAAAACAAGCGAGAAAGGGAGTCATTGCAACTTCAGAAACCATTTTTGGAAAAGAACTTAATACATGTACAAAGATAAACATAAATCCAGACAAAAAAAAAAGATATTGAAAGCCTCTATGTTTTCCTTCCAGAAAATCATGTGAGATTTTTTTCAGATTTATTAATGTAAATTTGTGTATAGATAACAAAATATCTTTTTATTCCATAAATTTCATATATTTTTTATTGTATATCCACACAAATGGTTCATACGGTAACATAACGCGTTAAATTTTTAGCAAAACTGGATATACTACAAAATGACACCATAATATCTCATGAACCGTAAGAGATACGGACCTGGAGACTGGACAGATCGACAGCTCTCAAAAAATTATACCAGGAAGTGGTATTATCTAATTTTTTTGATTTTGTGATATACGTGAAGATAACTTCGGAACGACGATATGTATGTATGTATATACAGGGTGATTCAGGAAGTTCCAAAAAAATTTCTCCAGCGTATTCCTTGGCTCATTTCATGAAGAAAAGTCCACTTGGATCATGTCCGAAAATGCAAGGGTGCGAAATGGCAGCGGGTTCAAAATTTTCGGATTGGCGGTCGGAGGGTAGTAGGGTAATGTTGCTAACTTCTGAGCCAGTGTTCGGATTTTTTGTTTTTGGGCTTGTTGGAAAGGTCTTTAAGAGGACTTTCAGAACCAATAAAAAAAGTAGAAAAAAGTCAAATCGCCGAGATACAGAGCTTTCGGAAACAAAATGGGGAGTAAAAATTCACATGACCTCAATTTGCTCAGCCAGATCGCAGGTAACTTATGTTTTTTTTTCTGGGTGAAAGTTCGTGAAAAGATGAGTGAGTGAATCCGACCACTGGCTCAGAAGTTAGCAACTTTACCCTACTACCCTCCGACCTCCAATTCGAAAATTTTGAACCCGCTGCCATTTCGCACCCTTGCATTTTCGGACATGGTCCTAGTGGACTTTTCTTCATGAAATGAATCACCCTGTATACATACATACTAATATATCGCAATATATTGATCTCATTTTTTATGTGAAATTAATCCAAACTTAGTTCATTTTATGTTATGTTATATCTTTGTTTACCCTTTTATTTTTTTTTAAATAAACGAACTAGTCATTAAACTTAAACCATGTAAAGAAATTGCAGTTTGGCCTTTTACATTTCACTCTGTAATTGCGTCAGTGAATCAATTAACCGAGTATCGGATAAATGATTTACCCTCTTAATTGCATCGAAATCTGTGCATTTTTGAATACTCAATTAAGCGGAAATTACTTATTTGAATTCGCAGAAAATAAAATTGCATCCAATAAGGATTCTATTGTTTATATTATTAGCATACCGACTACGGATAGTGCTTCATGTAACAAACTTTTAATAAAACCTGTTAAATCTGGAAAATACGTAGATAAAATTAAATTTCAAAATTTAATTATTTGTAATAAGACAATTTTTGGAATAAGAACAAACTGTAAGACCTACAATAACATAAGTATTTGCAAAAGAACATAATTAGAAAATATTGATAATGACACATGCTTAGCGAATCTAATAAAAAGCAAATCGTACAACTGTAACGCAATAGACAACCGTCATATTCCTACTATCGAGGATATAACACCCGGAGTAATTCTTTTGAATCAGTTTAATGGAACTATTTACATCAACAAGGAACCTCAAAAGCTCTCTGGAACCTATGTCCTGCAATTCCACAATACCTCTATCGGGATAGTAAATAAATCTTATAATTTCTTCGAGACAACACAGCTACAGCCCCTTCCTGCCATTTTGCAGCCCAGGCTTACCGAACCAAACATTGAGGAAACTTTATCTTCAGAAATGGTTAAAGAATTGCAACTGAACAATACAGGAGCCATAGATCTACTGACCAACAATCATATATGGGGTCTAACGATTAACATTGGGGTTTCATCTAAAGCAATCATCCTAGTGGCATGCTTTCTCTTGAAGAATAAGCTGTTTTCGAGGAAGGAAAGTATTATTATTTCTTCACCTGCGATAAATCCGAATCCCGCAGTGTACACTTCCATGCCGGAATTGTCGGAATTAAAAATGAAAAAATCAACAGGGGTAACCAGAATATCCCACATTCCATATTTTTAACCGAGGGAGTACGCTCTGTGTTTAGAGGGGAGGTGTTAACGTCAAAATTATTGACCACCCTAATACATTCATACAAATAATGGACACCCCAATAATTGCTATTATCAAATTTCACAATGGGCATTAACCCATTTCATTGACCCGGCTGCAATTGTAAAATGTTGGGAAACCAACGTCAGCAATATTTAGACATTCAACACGTTCCGCTGAATCAACATTCATTGACCCATCGGAAACGGTAACATGTTGCGAAACATAAAATAGCAACATCAACACAGGCAACACGTTCCGCTTAACCAACAGATTATGATTCGCTGAGTAGATTAATTATTAAGTAAATGAAAGGTGTAAAGAAATTTAAAATGAGAAATAAAGTTGAGTTCTTTTTCTGGTTTAAAACAAATAAGTATTGTGTGTTTTTATTTAAATTAACATATTTTATATTGTGTACTGCGTCCCTTGTTACGTGTGCTGAGCTTACTGCTTTTCCTGTGCTGCTGCGGTCGGTGAGATAGCAGAGTATCCCAATGTTGAAGTGTTACGAATCATTCCTAGGAAGTTCATATGTTCTAGAAAGTTGTTTATTGAGATCTTAGCAGTTGATTGTTTCCTTGAATTTTGAGCGGTTTGCTACCTATGGACCTGAAATCGGATTTTTTAAAGTTTTTTGCGATTTTGACTTGAAGATGAAGTTTTTTTGATTTTATATGTTCACAATTATTGTTCTTTATGACGAGAGATACAACTTCCAACGGTTTGCAAGATATGAGCCTGACAAAATGATCACTTTTTGCAAAATTGACACCGAGGCCCCAAATCTTTGGAGACCCATAAAAAAGTGCATGACTTTGGGCAAAACTGGGAGACACGGGTCTTTGTTTGTCTTTTATTACGTATGGGCGTCCGTATAGGGTTATATTTCCTTGACTTACAAAATTCCACACAGTGTTATTAAATATTAGTCAACCAAAAAAAAAAATTCTGTAACTGTCGTGGGGGTACTGCGGTATTTTTGATCTACGAAGTACTGAATTCGTCTACCCTGATTGAACCAGGCGGATTTTATGGCACAGTTGAAGATGATGTAGAATGACAGACCAAAGAAAACATACAGATTATTGACCTTGTAGCAAACTAGGTTTAAAAGTGTTTGATTGATACTTATGACAGCTAAATTATGTTTTTTGTTGTTTGCATCGACAGAAAATACGCATTCCCTTTTATGTCTGTCTGTATTATGCCAACCAAAGAGCTAATTATAAAAGCAACTCTAACTCGATGAAATAGGCTACTACCTCGTCTTCATCAAGAGAACACGAAGAGAGGCATAGACGCTCTTTTCAATTTCTCTATGATTGAGCGAAGGACAATGAAGTCATTCAGTTTCACTTGAGCATTCGCGGAAGAAGGTGTTTTATCGCTTTTCGTTTACAGTGCACTGAGAGTACTGTTCAAAGAAGAATGAGAATATAATTTTTTGTGTGCCGACTTTGTCTTTCGGTACACCCTAATGTTTAGTGTGTTTTTCTCAGTGCAGTTTATAGCCTTTTCACACTAGCGTACATTTTGGGGGAACGCATGGAAGATCTTGAAAAAATTAAACAAGCGTTCACATTTGCAACATCTTACAGCTGTCAGATTATAATATTAATAATAATATGATACGTCGTTGAAGCGATATACTTAAAAAGGTTTAAGAAGTACAATTCTAAGTCTATAATTGTATTATCTATTGAGGCGCAGAAATTTTAAAAATGGAGAATTTTTTCTTCATAGCTTTATGTGTTTGGATTTCATATTTATTACAATTGCTTTCTTTTCTACATTTGTTTAGTCAAGATGTATTTGTATCAGATGTTGTATTGCTTCAACACGACAACTAGAACAGCCATTTTATTTCTGTTTGGTTTCACTCCACTGTAAAATTCATCGCAAATGTATACCAAACAAAGTACTAAAACGAAATACATTTCAAATTAACAGTCAATTGTGGCAACAATTTGAAAAAATGTAAGTAAGCTGTTCTACGCTACGACCTCATACAATTATATCTTGTGAATTGTTGATTCAATTTTTTTAATTTTTTCTAATTATGACACTTTTTTCTAGTGATGGAATTGAAATTATGGAATAATGTTGGGTGAAACAAAGTGAGATAGGAACATTTTCCAAAGATGTTGAGTTTCCAAAGTGTCAAATTTGTATGGGGAAATGTTAACATCTTTGGCAATTGATTGAAGATGTAAGATGTGGCCTAGTGTGAAAAGGCTATTACCCACAAAACGACAGAATTAATGTTGTATTAGTTTGCCGGTCACTGCTTTAGAGGAACATTAGTTACATTAAATTGTGTGGTCAGATAACCCTATTTAGGCATATTGTGAAGATGCATGCATGAGAAACCTTCGGTAGGACTTGTGGATTTTCTCCTACAACGTAGGCCTAACACCGGCATCACGGCTTAGGTATTGTTTTCTGTATTTCGAAGGTGCCCACGGCCGTGGTCTCATATTTTATCCTCTGCGGTGGTAACACCAGCTTCGCGATAGTATACATGCTAAAACATATTTCTTTGGTTTTGCAGACGTTTTGGAGAAGAATACCTTTCATTTGAGTAAACACACCAGCTTGTTCCTAGGGAACTCGGTTCGTGCAGCAATTTTTTTATCGGGTTTTTAAGCTCCGTAATTTAACCAATATAAATCAAGAAAATCATAATGAATTAAAAAAAATATTTAAAAATATTAATGAAATGTAAGGAAAATGTAAGCCGGGCAACTAACCATTGCACATCCGACGGCCTCGAATGTTGTATTACGAAAGGTTAAAGTGGTAATGCTCTTATTGAAATACGATGTCTTACCTTTAACTTAATGTAATCTCTTTCAAGTGCATGACCTTAAACACTATGTTACCATTACATACCTTCTGAGCAGACTTGGAAAATATCACGAAATTTTTTAGAATTGTGTCAGCCTCCTGAGCCATTTTTTTAAACTTCCACATTGCCTGCAGCTGATATTTGCAGTTACAACAAATCAATTGCGGCAAATCGTCAGATGGTGAGACCTAAAAACATTCAAAACAGATTATATAAATTTGAATAAATACCTATTATGTATAAACATATGTTAAAAAATTGGGGAAAGTGGAATTTATTTCTTTTTAAAAGCTATACCAACATTTATTTATTATTTATGTGTTGTAATTGAAGCAACAACATGTTCTTGGGGCCGAATCTATCAAATTTTAAAAGTTTGGACCGTAACGACATGAAAAATTAAATCAGCTGTTCTAATAATTACTTCACAGCTGGAATAGATACGTCTTGAGTTATATTTATAAAAAACATTTCCCACTACATCCCATGAAGGGATTGGGGAGAGCTTTTCACAACCAGGGAGCTGTGCGCTTTCTAATTTTTCACTCACTGATTGGGACCTTCAATTTTTCACTGTTTCCGAACGGTATTTTGAGAAGCTTTTTCATGGCTAAGTGCGAGGTGGTCGTCGATAGTCCGATACGGGAGAAACTCTATGAAGCAATGTCTGATCTTGGTATTCCTGCAAAACTCATATGCCTTTGCAGGATGACCTTGACGAACACCAAATCAGCAGTGAAAGTTGGTAAGGATCTTACCGAACCTTTCGAAACTAAGTGAGGCCTCAGGCAAGGCGACACCCTATCGTGCGATCTCTTTAACATCTTAATGGAAATCATTATGAGAAAAGCTGCAAACACTGAAAAACATTGGGCGCACAATTAGAGAAGTTACTGCGATGTTTTCGAGAATTGAGAAGGAGTCAGCAAAAGTGGGTCTGACTGTAAATGAGGACAAGACAAAATAATGGTTTCAACGAACAGGGCCTCCACGCGATTAGACTAAAGCGTGGACGTTGATAAACGTTAGAAGTTCGAGGTAGTGGAAGAATTTATATACCTCGGAGAAAAACCGTAAGCAAAAACAACAACGTCAGCCTTGAGATCAAGCGGAAAATTGTGCTTGCGAAAAGATGTTATTTTGAGCTAAGCAAGCACTTTAGAGATAAAGCTCTCTCTCGAGTAACAAAAGTCCAGCTGTACCAGACTCTCATTCAACCTGTCTTGCTTTATGGCGCAGAATCCCTGCTAGACTATGTCTCGTGCTCCACAGACTATGTCTCATCTGATGGACAAGGTTATTCCACCGGCTCTCAGGACTGAAGTGTTGGTTCATCTCGACGATCTGTTGATCGTTTAGTACACATTTGAAAGGCATCTGGAAGTTCTGAGGATAATTTGGCAGACAATGCGTGATTCAGGATTGACGACTAACGTCCACAAAAGCAATTTTTGCGTTTCTGATATTAAATATTTGGGTCATTTGGTTGATAATAGGGTAATCCGTGACGATCCGGATAAAGTATCTGCGATAACCGACTTTCCTGTTCACGACCCGTTAAACAAGTTCGTTGATTCTTGGGAATGACTTGGTGGTATCGGAAATTTAATAGAGACTATGTTACAATTGCTACATCGTTGACGGATTTGACGAGGGTGAAACGCAAAAGATGAAGCCCAAAAAGCTTTTGAGGTTTTAACAACTTACCTGACCACAGCCCCTGTTCTGCATAGTCCCGATTTATCGAAACCATTCTTTATATACTGTGATGCAAGTAAAATGTGGGTAAGAGGGCTATTGATGCTGAAGGATGTGGATTGCATATAACATTCATGTCGGAAAAGCTAAACCATGCCCAACGGATATATTCGGTTACCGAATAGGCATGTTTGACAGCGATGTTAAGTATGACAAATTCAGAGCTAACATCGAAGGACATGAGTTCTCTGTTATTACTGACCATGAGTCATTAAAGTGGTTCATGTCCCAGATCGATCTCAGCACAAGGTTAGCTTGTTGGTCTTTGAAGTTTCAGGTCTATATGATTGATATTCAGCATAGGCGTGGTAGTCTAAACATAGTTCTCGACACGCTCTCTAGGGCCAATACTTATGATTTGTCTTATGAAGTCCTATATTAACAACTGTGAGGTGTGTAAGTCAACTAAACACCCAAATCAGACCTTTAAACTCCCTATGGGGAAAACATAGCGTTTCTTTCAGAAAAGTTATGTAGATTTTCTTGGACCGTATCCTAGGTCGATGTGTGGTCATATAAGTATTTTTGTTGCATTGGATAATTTTAGTAAATTTCCGTTTATGAAGGCTGTGAAGAAGTGTTCTTCTGATGTGGTTGTTTGTTATTTGGAGACCGAGTTGTTTCACACTTTGGGGTATCGGAGACGATAGTTTCGGATAATGGATCTCAATTCACATCAAACCAGTTTCATGAGTTTTAAGTCGTTACGGCGTTAGCCATCTTTACTCCGCTGTTCACTCCCGCAAGCAAACACTGATCAAAAGAACTGGGATGAGATGTTGTGTAGTATAAGTTGTGATCATCGGTCAACTGTGCACTCTGCTATAGGAACATCGCAGTTTTTAACTAACGCATCTACATATCCTTTAGTGTGCTAGTTGGAAATGTTGGAAGACCGTTATTATTGCACTTTTATTGACTATTTTACAACCTCATGGGGTCAGATGACTTACACATATTAATTAAACAAAAAATTTAAGCAAATTTAAGCATATTCTTCCTACTGGCTCTATCCTTCGCCGTTTTTCGCCAGTTGGTAACACCGAGGATACGGAGGGATTCTACTGCCTGGTCTTTCCACCGGAGTCTTTGTCATCCTATTTTCCTACTTCCATCGGGTACGTTATCGTAAACCTTTCGCGCTGGTTCTTCTTCATTGATTCTGATAACATGGCCTAGCTAACGCAATTGGCCCAAATTGGTCCGCCTAGCTATGTCCACGTCAGAATATAAATTATAAAGCTTCCAGGACCATAAATCCTACGGACAATTTTTCTCTCGAATACTTCCAGGTGATTTTCATCCACTTGCGATATGACCAAGTTTCGGAGTCATATGTCAAGACAAGTAAAACGAGATTATGTTATAGCTGGAATTTTGTCCGTCGAGAGAGGGCTTTATTCCTGAACTGCTTGCTGAGCCCAAAACATCATATATTTGCAAGCACAATTCTCCAATTTACCTCCAGGCCGACGTTGTTGTCCTTGTTCACACGCATCCAGGCTAGAAAAATTCACCTACCACTTCAAAATTAAATCGGTTGTCGACGTTCAAGTGAGGACCAAGTCGAGAGGTTTCTCTAATCGTTGACACCAGCAACCAGCAACATATAGCTTTTCGTGATAATGGTCTTGTTCGTATTCACTGCAGCTTTTTTTATTATTATCTCCATTAAGATGTTGAAGAGATTGCACGAAATTGTGTCGCCTTGTCTCAGTCCTGGCTTGGTACAAAATGGCTCGGTGAAGTCTTTCCCCACCTTCACTGCTGATTTGGTGTTGCTCAGCGTCATTCTACAGAGTCGTGGTTATTTTCCTGGATTAGGCGTAGCATGAATATTTGGTCAGTCGTGGACTTGCTTGGTCTAAACCACAATGATAAGGTGCAATCAGATTTTCAACAATTGGCTTTAGTATAGTTGGAACAGACACACGGATCACCCGGTTTGAATACAAGACATAATACACCGAGACTTCAATCGTCAGGCATGGACGCATATAGGTGAATGCATGTAGGCTATCAGTCTTATACCGCATATAGGTGAATGCATGTAGGCTATCAGTCTTTCGCCAACTGCCATAAAATTTCAGTGGGTAGCCCATCCGCATCAGTGGCTTTATTATTTTTAAGCTGGAGATCGCCGATCTAATCTCGCCTTGGTTGGGGGTGTACAATATACACTGACTTCCACAATCATTGCCTCCTGATCTTCAGTGGAAGAATCTGAGTGGAGTAGTGCTGAGAAGTGACCTCTCCACGGTTTGAGCACACACTGCTTCTCAGTCACTAGATCCCCATTCTCGTCCTTGCAGGAGGGCAGCCCAGTATTCGGCCCGTTATTTGATCTCATTAAATTACATCCTGCACAATTCGGTCGTTTCACTCTTCCTCTGCTCCCACTACCATTTTTCCGCCTAAATAGTTGGTTTTCATCTCTTCTTACCGCTCCCTTCTGTACCGCTCACTCGCAGCACGCGTTATAACTGACTGTTTCGTTTCCTCACTTGCAACGTCTTTGTCATCAGTTGCAATGCCACATTCTTCGTTGTACCATGGTTTATCATTCAGCAGTTTTGATAGCCAAGTCACTGCAGCGGTTCCAAAGAATGGGAGATGTGGTTCCACTGCGCTTTTGTTGATAGGGCTTTGATATCTCTGGTATTTTTCGCCCTGGCCAGTCTTTTGCGAACTTTCGCAGCCTCGAATCACACGTACATCCATTACACTAGAAGAGTGCCTGCCATCCATTATCAAGTGATCAATCTGGTTCCTCATTCTCTGATTAGGAGATATCCAGGTCGCCTTAAGTACATATGTTCTTACGCTGGAATCGTGTGCTACTAACTACCATGTTCTTAGCAGCGGCGAAGTCTATCAGTTTTATTCCATTATCGGAGGCAGTATCATAAGACAGGTCGAAAGACACTTTTCTTTCCCAATTTGGTATAAAAATCGCCTAGAATAATATTAATGCCGTGGTCAGGACAGCGTTCATACACTTCCTCCAGACGCTCATAAAATGATTCTTTGACCTCATCATCTTTATCCTCTGTCAGAGCGTGCACACAAATTAACGAGATGTTGAAATATTTCGCTTTGATGCGAATTGTGGCTATGCGTTCACTCGCTGGGTTGAACCTTGAAACTATGTGTCGCAGTCTCTTGCACCCGAAATCGTGCTTTCGCTCATGACAGCTGTAGGAAATATTGAAGTTTTACTTCCTGGTGCATCGCATTTCCTGGATGGGTGTGATGTCAGCTTTATATTTTTCGAGGCCACCTGTCAGTTGGAAAGTGGCACCCGTCCTGTATAGTGTTCGAAGGTTTGCGAGGAACGTCAACAGTATTCATTGCCTAACGAAGGCACACCCAGCCCACCGCGGTTTGCATTTTACCTACTGCCAGGATGATTACGTTTCAACCGCCCATTATGGATCAGACGCTGACCAGAATAGAATGTGTCGACACTGGATTTTGGTTTCTCCAATTATGGTGGGCCGTTGGTCAGGGGTGTTGGCTCATCCGCCTTCAAATGGCACAAGAATATATCCACTACTTCGAAGACCTTCAGTGACAGGGTCATCTAATAATACTGCGTGGAAGTAGTGAGCTTGGACTACCCAATGAAGGAATTATTTCTGGCCACTCCCAAGTGAATGGCTATCAGCAACTTCCCATCCCCAAGGACAATCCCTTGAGGATCGTTTAGTGAGATTGAATAGGAATAATTCTCTTCCAATTATGGGAAGGAGAGAGGCAGTTACTATGCGGAAACAGTTCGATTGAGATGGAAAATCATACAATCTACGACGCAGATCCTATCATATAGGGCAAGAGGTATTTCGTCGAAATTTCAGACAAAGTAATTTTGAACAAGGGTTTAACTCAAAATTAGCTCCGAATTTCGTCAAAGCCCGCATTCGGCGGAAGTTGGGAAAAAGTTATTATGAGCTGGAGGATTTCAACGGCAATCTCATACGTCCTTACCATCCCAGCAATAATAAAGTGGAGTTATTCTAATGAAATGGCATATTTTAGTATGTCTCATGCACCACTATATGGCGACGTTCTATACTTAAGGCGCTGATCCAAACCAGCGTCCAAGAATCAAAATTTCCACTTGAGCAAATCAGACGATGTATAATATTCAAATAGTATATATCTGAAGAATTTAAAAAAAGTCTTTCGACTGGGAAGCAACACAGTTTAGATTTTTCATGCTTCTGCTGGAGGTATTGTACTAACAGATATATATTTTAAGATGAAATATATAAGCATTTCTTTAATTTTGTGTACCACTTGTCGTATTTTATATTCTACGAAATATTCAAATTCAGATCTTTTTGTCATAAAAATATTTTAAAATCATAATTGTATAATCTTATATACATATATAGCAGATGTGTTGAAGCGCCAAATGTCTCACTTTTCTGCTTTTAATTTTGTTATTAAAAAAAATGGTTTCCCATTACATCTCATGAAGGAATTGGGGTGAGCTTCTCACAACTAGTCAGCTGTGCGCTTTCTAGTTTTATACTCACTGATTGGGACCTACAGTTTTACAACGGCTCCGAACAGTATTTTGAGAAGCTTTATCACGGCTAAATACTCGATAGTGTCGCCGTCACTATGCGAGGTGACCGCCCCCGAAAGAAACTTAAAGTGGTCAGAGCAGGGATCGAACCCAGGATCTCATGTACAAGAGGCGCGCATACTAACCATTGCAGCACCGACGGTGGTTTGTGTAGTATAAAATCTCATAAATCAGGAACTAACCCCATTCCCAACTTCATGTTTTTCGTATCAAGTACTATTTATCTTGCATACGAATATCCGCTACGTAGATATACGAAAGATTATTTAGCCAAACTGGTAGGAATTTTCAAATCGAGATATTTTTGCTGTTGCCAATATTAATGGTTTTAAAAGTAGTACCGCTCATCCTAATAACATGTGTTTAAATGTTTGTTGTATATTCAGTTAGAACGGTACTTGCAAACCATTTCCAGTTAGAACTGGCAAAGCACTGTCTCTATTTTTGTACCGTCTGCAATTTCTGCCTTTATTTTAATTCCAATCGATCAGATACTGTGATGTGGCACAAAATATTGGATAATAGTATCCATACAGAACTGATGCAACAGAATATGAGGAAGAAACATATGCTTACATTGTACTCATTCCAATGTTCTGCATGGCTATACAGAACACAAGCAAGTAACGAAGACGAAGAAAAATCGGCATGTGCATGTGTAGCACAAAATCTTTTCAAAGGTTCTGTATAGGAACAGAACAGAAGCAGGTTACCAAGCCATTGGAGGACCATTTACTGGACGCATGTTAGAACCCATCAATGCATTATTCAGGGGCACCTGTTGAGGTGGTTAGAGTAAGCCGCCACAGTTCGGCTGTAACTGAGCTGAAACGCTAAATAATTTGGGCTGTGAAGGTTATAAATACTAATAATGGTTTTCTTTAAATCAGTGGTCATCATGCTATTGCTTTTTCTTTTCGTAACTTTTAATATAATAAATCAAAAGTTATCAAAATTTTTAAAATTTGTTTTGTTCGTTTTGTGCTGCAGATCAATTTTTTTTCAATTTAACTGTTTATTCCGCATATCCATACGTTATACTTTTCAAGTTGAGTTTAGATGAAACTCTCCGATCGGGTCCAAATTTTTACCATAGACAAAACTCCTTATTGGGATTCCAAAACAATTTTTATTTTTTTTATTTTTTATTGGTTGGACCTATTTCGGGAGTTATTTCGGATCAATGTATGTATATGGACTTGCCTATACCTCCGCCATTTATAATCCAATTTGGACAGTATGTATACCATTGGAATGTTAATTGAAATACGTTCGTTGGTATGATAATGTAGCAAACCAATAATGAACTATATATGTAGATATTTGTGGCTTATTGGCATGGATCTGCGACTTGGGAAAAGCCCACAAAAACCAAAGTGGGCCAAATCGAATGGTGGCTGGTGCCACTTCACGTCGCCTCTACGTGAAATAATTCTTAAATCGGTCGTGCAAATCGCGTTGTGGCATCGGCTGCGTAGCACGTAGCGACGTCCTGATGGAACCACATATCTGTAACGCTCTCCGTTAACGGACCAAAATCCAGGCCAAGCAATGGCATTCTGTACATTCAATTGCCACTTGCAAATCCGGCAACGCTTGTTGATGCACCCATTTTGATAATAAAGTTGTATCATTCGCACGTGTTTCTCGACACCGGAACTTGTTATGGTGATTGTCTTTATTGTCGGAAATATATATAACAGGAAAATTAACAAAAGATAAAACAAAATAACAGACGTGAACTGTTAAAATCAGCCTGTCCCTATTGGAAATCCCCTTTTATTTGGCACGTTTTACCACTTTTTAGGTACTTCTACGGCGCGTCTCGTTCCTGCTGAGTTGGCATCACTGAACCCAGCACACATTTGGTGTACTAAATGAGTTTTATGAGCCCTATTCCGTAGTGTGAGGTCTCATGATGAGCTCATGTGAGAGTCCAAAATTAGTGTTTTGGCCTTCATGCGACGGTCATCTTATATGAATTAGAAATAATATATCTCATAAATATAAATAAGTCATTTTCTCCTAATTCTAAGCACTCCGAATATGTTTCCTGGTCGGTGTTGCCAGAAGCTGACAAAAAAAAACATTCCAAAAAAAGTGCAATTAGCAAAAAAAAGAGCTAAAACTGAAACAATCAAAAATTGTAGTATTGCAGCACTTTACGGCCTATATTCGATAAAAAAACCACAATTTCGTAAACTATGCATATTCGAACATCCTTACCCATAGGAATATATCATTTGATACGGAACAAATTTTAACGCATAGAAGAAGTAACTGGCATAAACCTTTAACGACCACAATTAAATTTTGTCATTGCCTATTATTTAACCAAACTTAGTTTGGGATTGCAAATGGGACTTCTGATCAGGGTTTAAAATTGCTGGTTGGTTTTTTATTTGCTAAACTGATTTAATGACTGTGACTGCGAAAATGATATGGAAAAACTGACATGAAACCGCACACAAAACACTTTTTTGTCTGCCCTTGGTTAGGAGGGGATTTGGATTTGGATCTCAGGTACCAGTAGTGCGGAGAAATTTTATCTCCATATCCGCAACATGCTGTGCATATTTGTAATGAGATTTCCGTCCTTGTCTTTTTGGTATTATTTTCGCACTTCGTTCTTCCTTCTCTATGTCTCAATTTTCTCACTCTCGCGCTTTCTCCACTGCCGTTTCTTACGCCTAAAAAGACGGTTTACCTCCTTTCTTTTTTGACTTCACCGCTCAGTAATAGCTCGCGTTACAATTGACTGAAGCATTGCCATACGTGCAGAGTTATGTTCATCATTTGCTATGCGACAGTCTTCATCGTACCAAGTTTTGTTGCGAAGCGATTTTTCAAAACCAAGTACGGTTGTTGCGGCAGTTTTTATGGAGTCGGAAGTGGGTTTCCACTGCGCTTCAGGATCGTCATCGGGAGGGGTGGGCTCTATGCCAAAAGTGGCTAGAGTTTGCTTGAGTAGGCTCTGGCTACATCTGGTAATTACAGATTTCCGATGTCTAGCTTTCTCTGCGTCCGGTTTCGCACGATTTTCGCGCTACTTAATCTTGTGCGAACTTTGCTGCTACCAGGTAGTGATCAGAATCGATGTCAGCTCCTCTGATCACTCGTACCTCCATTACACGGGATGAGTGGCTACCATCAATTACCACGGGATCAATTGGTTCTTTGATCATGGGATTCCCAAGAAGCCTTGTGAAAATCTTTATGCTGGAATCTTGTGCCACTAGCAACCATGTTTTTTGTCGCAGCAAAGCCAATCAGTCTCACTCCGTTGTCGGAACTGTCAGAATGTAGACTGTAATTGAGTAATCAGTAAATTTGTACTTAACTAGAAAAAATCACTACGCCCTCCCATACAAAACCTGGGCGATTAACCAAGTTAACCGCTTAAATGAAAGCTGTTTCCGTTGTTTAAATTTATTAACGTAATTAGACGGTTGAACCGTCTATACGATTTAAATTAAATTTTTTATATATTGCATTTAAAAATTATTTTTTTGTTTTTTAGAGGCATGTTATCCGTACATCAAATTTAAAGAAATTGCTAATAAAAAGTCTAGACCAACATACTTTTGCGTTAAGGATTTAACATCATAGATTAATTTATGCATAGATTTGTCAACTCGCTCATCGGTTTAATGATTGAAGGGAAGCCAGTTTGTGTTTGAACGTCAAGAGAAGAATTCTACTGCTGAGGTTTGACAAACACAGTATAAATTGTTACTGTGAATGTTTAAAATATGTAAATATAGGAACATCGTGAGTGCATAAAACTAAAAATGGAGAATTTTGTTCAACGTTGTTGACAGAAGTTCGTTTCCTCATTGAAGAAGCGCAAAGAGAAACGTCAGATGAGACATATAACAAAACTATGTATAAATTAATCTATTTTTAATATAAACACCCGTGATAATTCTATATATGTTATAATTCCTGGTTGAAAATAAGCATTATTTCAGAGATTAATTCCGAAAAACAGCCATGAATTATAGAAAAAATGCAATTTATCAACAAAAAATGCTAAAAATGAAGCAAGAAAAGTCAAAAGTTAGCAAAAATTTCCCAAAAAAGTGCTAAAAAGCATTTAGCATGTTTTTCCAGAAAAAAAGTGCAGAAGCCAAAAAAAGAAGCTAGAATTGCACTTAAAGTGCCAAACTGGCAACACTGTTCCTGGTAATACAAACGTGTGCGACATAAACAACCAAAGATTAATAGCCTGTTTCAGTATGTCGAACTTTTGCTTTCGATCGATTGATACTCGACAAACAGCTGACTTTGGTTTCACTAACAACCAGCAAAACGACAAGTCGATCGAAAATGATGTCGAAAGAAAAACGTAAGCATTTCAATACAAATTTTGGTTTCTCTATCTGTATTTTCTGTCATGTAGTGATTGACAAATGTCAAAATCAGTCACCTGTTTTTTATTGTCGAGTAAATAAAATGGAATCGCAAACTGCTGAAATCAAATGATAAGGACATAATATTTATTCATATTTAATTTATGTATGTATGTACTTATGTTATGCATCCATATTATATTTCAGCATAAAGAAGACAACGGTGAACCAGATTCAGGCGCTTGTAGACTATATGGAGGAAAATCCACAGTTCGCCAGAGGAGCGCCAGTTTTCGGATCCTCCAAACAGTCCTTAGAGGAACAGTGGAAGAGTGTTGCCCAAAAATTAAATTCCATAGGGCCGCCAATACGTCTACTCTTTGAATGGAAAAAGGTATGTTTGCTTTTGAATAAAAAAAGGTATGTTTTTGAACCACTTATTTGCAGACATGGGCCGACTTGAAATCTCGGGTCAAAAAAAGAGTTGCTGGGAACCACAACGGCATGCGCGAAACTGGTGGTGGTATCAATAGCTTCAACAGGTTGTCCTCCTTGGAGCAGTAGGTGGACCGAATTTTGTTTTTAAGTTCATCTGCAGAACCCAAAGGCAACACGTTTGGACCTGAACAGGCGTTTTTAGATTCACCGCCCAGAAATAGCAAATCTGTAGCGGTGGTCACTCCGACCAGGCAACAATACATCTGCCACTACCAAAGCAGCAACCCACAACACATCGTCGGCCACCAACAAAGCAACGGCCAACAACAACAAAACCACCACCAAAGCAGTAGCCCACACCACAACGTCGGTCACAGCTTTTTTCAACTTTTACAAAAAAAAAAACAATTAAAACAAATGTAAATAATTTTGATTTGTTTACATGTCATAATTGTCATATGATAACATTCAAGAACGACAGAGTTGCATTTCTTATGGTACAATTTTCAAAAATACCGGGTTTTTTTAATCAAATTGTCGATCTGGCAGCAATGTTGTTTTATAATTCGTAAACTGCTTACTTTATATACGTAAAGCAAGTCGAACACAACAACGAAGCTTAGTGGATTTATTTAGTATAGGGTTTCGACCGACATCGTGAAACAGGCTGTAATACTTAGGGGCCATCCATAAATGATGTCACACTAAATTAGTCAATTTTTCACCCCTCCCCCCACTTGTGTCACAGGCTGTCACTTGAGATCGACCCCCGGCTAAAATGATGTCACATTCAAGCGAGCCCCATAGAATAATACATACCATAGAAATTTTTATTCGCTCAATAAATTAAATGTCATAGGTACGATGGAAAGTAAACATTGGATGGTGGAAAATATGGGTTCAATAATACCAGATAGTGGCAATAGTACACAGCGATCAACAAAGGAACAACAACCGAATTTCGTGTTTTTGTGACAAACTAGTTGTGTTAAATACAATACAAATGTATACCAACGATAAAAGTCAACAAAAAAGTGCAAAATATATTTACAATTTTTACTTCTACACCAAAACGACAGGAAAAAGTTAAGTGAACATATTTTGTAACTCCACCTGGTGTAAGGTAATTTTAAATTTAATTGCTCTCATTTCCACAAACCTACGATGAAGAGTTTGAAATGAAACGTCAGATGAGAGAATTTATCTATGTATGTATTATTCTATGGCGACTAAACAAAACATTGAATAAAATACTCTATTTTATTTTAACAAAAAATAATCTTCGATTAAATTATATGAAACAAATGTACGCAGAGAACAAATTGAGATCACTACTAAGATGTCCAGGGTGACGTCAGCCAGGTTCTTATATTTACAATCGGTGGGAAGGTGTCTATAGTTGCGCTAGGGATTCTGTACTCATCAATGGCTTGCGGGTCTAATTCTTCGACATCTATCCACTCGACATCTTCCTCTTCAGTATCATTGCGAGTAATACACAACGCTTCTGAATCTCGTCGAGTCAAAATAGTAATAGGATGTACCCGAATGGCACTTTCGTGGTGTTTTTGGTGGATAACTCGTTTGTGCAAAATTGCAGATTGTTGTTGTGTGTTTGACAAGCACGACTCAAAAGCTGCGATTGGATGGAAGGGCACATCTAATCGTATGGCACCTAAAAACAAATCGAAAAGAGTTTAGACAATTCTGAATTTCGCTACAGTAAAGAATTTAACTAAAATTAACAAATTGTAAAATTTGTAACTTTTCCGGTCCAAAGCATTCCAAAACAAAAATTAAACACCTAATTTAATAAATTTGGCTGTCATATTTTTGTTATTCACCTTATTGAAACCTGAAGCATTGAATTCTAGAGGCACAGCTCGTCGATGAAAAAGTGGCATGAAGTACGAATTAGCGTGTGTCGGCTTTCTATGAACCTCAAGATCATTCTCGTTCGAAATTTTCATAGGTGGAGTTAAGAATCCGTTACGTAACACCTTTCGAAGATTGCTTCGATGTTCAGAACAACAATTTGGCGAGTTACATGTACTGATTTGCAGTAAATATTGTGACTCTTGTACATGATTCATGTGCCAAACCGAATCTACCTCCTCAATTCTCTACTTGCAGCTCTATCATGTCTAAACGCACCGTTACTTGTGTTTTGTCAACTTGTATTGAGCATATTTTGCGAGCTCTGATATTAAGCAAAATTAATTGAAAAATTGTGACATCACAAGTTTCTGTAAGCCTCCGCCCCCCTATGTCACAAGTTGTCACGGATAGTTGCACCCCTCCCCCCCCCGTTTGAGTGTGACATAATTTATGGATGGCCCCTTATAGTAGATCTACTAGTTCTCCCACCAAATTTATAACATTTGGCCTGGTGTGATATTTACGTTTGATGTTGAAAAGAATTGCTTTACTAATACCAGATAGAAGCAATGGTTCAAAACAACGAACAAAATAACAACAACGGCATTTCATTCTGTGTGTTAAAATTATTGTGTTAAATACAACACAAATGTATGCTAACAAAAACAGTCAATAAAAAAGTTTAAAACACATTTAAATTTCACAGTTTTTCATCAAAATGGCATGAAAAATTAAAGCAAGAAGTTATTGTAATTCCACCTGGTGTATATCACTTTTCGTCAAACATCTCTCTATCACACCGACCGCATCACGAAGAGTGTGAAAGGAAACGTCAGATGAGCCAAATATTCTCTCTAGTCTGAGATTACTCTATGTAAACAACTAACAACAAAGCAGCGAAACGTAATCCAAGGAACAACCAGAGTGCTACCAGATTTGTTTGTTTGTGTAAGTAATCAATAGTAAAAAAATTTCTTCCAGATTGCATTATATTTAACACGTCGATGTGCTACAAAAAGTAACGCATTCTTTTCTGTATTACTATCAACAAAAATGTAATCGAAGAAATAGTAAATAGTCACCTACCGCGTTACATATTTCATTATATTTTGCATTACTTTTGCATGTGTTTTATATTCCATTCTGAAGTAATGAAATATTTCCAAGGTGACCATGTAATCCATTTAATATTCCATTATTAAGCAATATGTTGCCCGTACTTATTAGGTTATTATTCCTTGGGTTCTATATCCTAATACTAAGGAATCCATTTATTGCAAATTTAAAAATATTTCAGTTAATTTGTTTTTTCATTCATTTGAGTTAGTTTTCTTAAAATAATGTCATTGATTTTGTCTAAACGCCAATCGTTTAGACTTAATATTAAGTACCTACTGTTAGATATAAACTAGCGTGTAAGTACAGTACGTCAGTTATTGTGACTGAATTACTGGTTGTAAGATTTATGCGTAAGCAGATGTGCTAAGTGCGCGAAGTACATTTTCGTCAGTCGCTCTTTTACCGCATGCATCAGCAGTTCACACTTAAAACTACATCTTAAACCTGAACAACTATTTTGAATTAATATCTAACTTAAATTAAAGCTTAAACCTGCTATATTGTACATAACTATTGTACATATTGAAAGTGAAGTCTACGAAATACATGAAATTATTATAACGTTTTACATCATCTGTTTTCCTTCTGCTTATTGCAAGCTGATCGGCATCACCTTCTTAGACACAGGTAATATCCACTCTATTGGTGCTCTTCTCCTAAAACCGCCCGCTAATTCCTTTTTGTGCTTCCACTGTCTTCCCTTTCTTCTCGCATGGTTATCTACGAGCTCTCCGTGGAGAAATCGTAGATATCCCTAAAGTCGCTTTCATCCATACAGTCCACTCATCTACCCTTTTAAGTAAGCCGTGACGGGCTTATTCATGGTCCTTCCACTAAACAAAACTATCTTAAAGGAAACCTACAGTAACAACAGAAGAGAGAAGAACTTACAAGAACCACAGCAATGAGGTAATACAATTGTAATACAAGAATACAATAATACCGGCAAGTGCCTGTCATAATCATCATTGTACAAAAATTCGTTCTGAAAAGTGTATAAAGTGCATGGACGACGGTTGCTGAAAATTTGACAAAAAAAAAACAAAACAAAAACGAAAGAAATCGAAAAACGGTCACCCTAAACATTTCTAACTTGGTTACAAAAAAAAACTTATGTTCATAACGGTCCCAATTCGAAATTATTAACATATCTATGTATATATAAATATACGCACATATCCATATATACATACATATATTTTGCATAGCAATTACACTAAACTGCTATTGTAAGGTACGGATATGTAAGTGCCTTCGCAACTTTCAGTTGCATATATCTCATTTGTTTGATAGTTTAGTTGAAGTTGGTTTCATACCCATAAGTCTATAACGCAACTCCACTTGTCGCTCCCCAACTCTAACAACATTACGTCTCCAGCATTACATTTATCATACATACGCAGTTTTTTAGCACAATTTTTTTGCAAACGGCACAATTTTTCGTATTGAAAGTTTCTCTTTTTAATTTATCTGAAAAATCAAGTTTTACTGCATATTTATCGGTATATTTGACTGGTACTCACCATAGATAAATAAAAAACCATAGATGGTGAAAGACAAGTGGTGGATTTGAAAGTAAAGGCAAATATTCTAGATGGCGCCGGATTTGTAGATATCATAGATAAAGTAAACTAATAGATGAAGCACAAGTGTTTGGAAAATTTTAGTCTAATGGGTAATTTTCTAGATGGCGTTGATTTTCTAGTTGGCGTCAAAAGAAAAAGTAATTTTCGACAAAAATATCACTTCGATAATATCTAATAGCCATCGAATTGAAACACCGTCTATTTCCTAATAAATCTATGGTTTTTATTTATCTATGTACTCACTAACCTCTTTGCGAAATCAATTACAGGGTAATTATTAAAGTAATTTTGAATTTGAATTTGGTATATAATTGGTACCGAAAATTTGGTACAGAAACTCCACAAGGCTAAACGAAAAAATTAAATTCATGAAATATCAGAAATAGGTTGAAATAGGATGTCCGTATAGAGATAAATGACAAAATTCTTTATAAAATTGATACTGTGGATGCCAAAAAGCTTTCCTGAAAACAGGAGTAAAAACCCGATGTAAAACTTACTTTTTGTACCTAGAGTAAAAATATGGGCGATGCAATATGTATCAATATGTGACTTTTGTAAAATGGTCTAAATCTGATACAAGTTCTTCTCGAAGTGCCAGATATAAACTCCAGAGAAAATCTCCGGGTTCATTGAGACTAATATCTGACAAAGAAAATTTCGAAGTAGAGACGATTTGATCACTCTTTTCTAGGATAAGTGAAACTGATTCCAAAAGAAATTATCCAAAATTTGGGAAATTCTATTCTAAGACGATTGGAAGACATTGTTAACAACAATTGATCTCAAACAAATATATAAATTAATTTTTTTGAAGTTTTATTTAACAAAATTTTATAATTATTGGAGCTGAAAATCACCCTTCGTTTGGCTTTCGTTGTTGTTCTAGAAGTTGTTACAATAGATATTATAAGATAGTTTTTTTTATGAAATTAAGATACATGTTATAACAACTTATTATTTATTTGTTTTAATCTTACGAAAACTATTTCTAAGATTAAAATTATTATAGAGCAATAACAACAGCTGAGGCTATCGGCTCTCGTTTGTTTATACAATGTGTACAAGATATGTTGTTTATATTCTAAAAGTTAGGTGATGCAATGAATGTATAGATTTTAATATTTTCTAAAGATGGGTCTCTAAGTATGTCGTATATTGATTTATTTCCAAAAGTGGTTCTTCTTAGGCTGTTGATATGTGGGCAATCTTCAAGAATGTGCTTAAGGGTAAGACTGTTTCCGCACTTAGTGCATATTGCGGGTCCGGTTCTTTTAAAGGTGTGTTCATGAGAGAAGATGGTGTGTCCAAGACGGATACTGCTAAAAACGCCTACTCTCAATTTTCGGCATTTGTGGGATACGATGGTGTTGTAGGGGGAATAATGACCCTGCTGTAGTGCTGATAATACTTATTTTTAAGCTGAAGGGTTAACGTATAACAGCTGCACTCATTTCTTGGAGGGTCTGTAACTAATTTGGACTTACAAAAAAGCCTATAAAGTCAATTTTTGCATAATGATTTTGCAAACGGCACAATTTTTGAGGACATTTGGCAACACTGTACAATAGGCATCAACTCAGACTTTGCCTTTCTCTTTGGTTGAGTCGTTCGACCGCATCAACTTAAGACGATACCAACCACCACTAACGAACATACCCATCTGCTGAGAAGAAATTCTCATTACAAATTTATGCAGGTTGAATCGATCTGTTTGATCAAATATTAATCTCATGGTCGCCTCTCACACATCGTACGGAACAGAACAACGACGCAGCTAACTAGTTCGTAGTCTCGCACCAAACGTGGTACCAACCTCTCTCTCACGATCATGCCCAACCAATTGTGCAGTGCAGCGGGCGTGTGTATGCACGGTTGCCACAGTTGGCAATATCCTACCAAAATTGGTAACATTTAAACGGCTTGGTAACATGGTCTTCGTTGGCGTCGACAACAACATAAATATTATCCGCATGGTGAACGCAGATGTTGTTGTAATTAATGACAACAACAACACACATATATTGGGGTTTGCTCCTCACGTTCTGTCAAACTCGCCACATAAATAAAAAACCGATAAAGTAGGCGAACACGTACAATACAAAAAAAAAGGGGAATATGACATTTTAGAAAGGAGTTGGAATGTAATATATCTTGACTTTCCATTAATGTAGAATATCTTGACTTTCCATTTAACGGAGTTTTTCAATAAGAGCGCTACAAAAGTTTTTTGAAATAAAACAAAACCGGTTTTAGATACCAATGAAATTCTTTATTCCTGTGAAAGTACGTTCGATGCCATTATGTATGGAACTCGATTTCTTTTGCATGGCCACCACGGGCACTCTTGCAGAAGTCAGACGCTGAACCAAATTTTCGACGGTTTTCAAACATAAATCGGCCGATACTGCTGCAATTTCACGTTCGATATTCGTACGAAGTTCATCAATCGTCGCTGGCTTGTTGGCATAGACCATAGACTTGACGTAGCCTCACAGGAAATAATCTAGGCGGCCAATCGACTGGGCCATTTCGTGAGATAACTCGTTCACCAAACTTGGTTTCCAATAAATTGATTGTGGCATTCGCTGTGTGGCTTGTGGCGCCGTCCTGCTGGAACCACATGTCCTCCAAGTCCATATTATCCAATTGGGGCCAAAAATATTCGGTTATAATTGAACGGTAGCGATTCACATTCACAGTAATGTGCCGGTCTTGATCATCACGGAAGAAGTACGGCCCAATGACGCCGCCGGCCCATAAACCGCACCAAACCGTAATTTTCTGTCTGATTGTAATTAATTACGCTTTTACATATTTTCAATTACCACAATTTTGCCGCGATTGCGCGTGGATTTACAAAAGTAAACAAAACAATAAATTAAACAAAACAGAATCAATTTGATAACATATTTTTCTCGTTGAGGAAAATAATATACGAAAAAATATAATACTACACAGTATATTTTAATGCATTTTTATTGTTTGCTATCTTCACTCACGCATCGTCTGGGACAAACAATAAATAAAAAAAATAATGTGAGTCCGATCACAGGGGAGATGTGTAAACATCTAGTTATGAAAAATTTTTTTCAAGTTTGAAGTACTTATGCTTTTAATATATTTTTTTAATTAATCAATTAAAAGCATCAAAACTTTCAATATCTCTACATATATAAAAATTACGTGTATGTTCGTGATCGCTAAACTCAAAAACTACTGGACTGATTTTGACCAAATTTTATATGCATGCTCTATGGGCCGTGAGTAGTGTTTCTGTGTAGTTTGAAGTTCGTCCGACAGATGGCGCAATATTTAGTTTTTTTGTGTTTTTGCACCGTGATAAAATAGATGGCGCCCACGACGAGATATTAATCATTGTTTACCATCTGATGTTATAAATACTTTTGAAGGCAGGACGAAGTCTGCCGGGTCAGCTAGTTGTAAATACATAGGAATTTGCTGTTTTTTGTTTGTTTTATTTAACTTATTTGGTTAGTAAATGGGCACACTGCAGTATATATGTACTGCATAAAAAATTACAGTAAGCAGTAAATTTACTGATTGCTGAAAAAATTCAGTAAATTTTTACTGATAATGAAATTTAATTTGCATTACCAGTAAAATCATAGGCCGTATTCATAATAATCAGTAATCGGACATTACTGATTACTGAAAATTCAATGCACCTCATCATAATCATGTAGGCACTTTATAAAAATTGCCGGAAAATTTTTTAGTAATCAGTAAAAATTTACTAGTTAAAGAATTATTTTTACTGAAATTTTAGTAGTACTGCAGAGTGCCCATCTATGGTAAATCCCTTAAGTACAAATAGTTAAAATTGGCTTATGGTGACTAAAATAAGATACATTATTAATTTTTTGACTCGATTGTATTTAAAAATCTGTGGAAAACTGCATCTATAGTAGTGGAATTGTTAGTTGTGGGGGTTTGTGGAGAATTGCTCATATGCAAGTGGAAAACGTCAAAAAAAAATTTTGATAAAGCTTGCGACTGTGGGTTTGCAAAATTTTTATTAAAATCTCCACCCATAATAATTGGCATGAGATGGAGATTGTTACCCAATTGTCGTGCACCAGCTTCAGTGTAAGCCAACAGTACGTAATGAAGATATGTTATAATCTTAATTTATATTGGAATCTAATAGAAATTTTATTAGAATTAACATTACCTCCATTCAGCTTTGATACACTTTGTGTTGTTTTATGTTCTGAGTTATAATTTTTTTGGTGTTTTGTAAAATATTTTATTATTTGCGGTTGACAAGTTATTAATCAGCTGTTTACTGAAATGTAATGCATGTAGTTATTTTACAGCATAGATAAAGGAAATAAGTAGATATCGCACAGGTGTTGTCAAGTACTACCACTAGGTGCTGTGTTGTCGTTTTGTAACTCTCACTGAAGTTTCTCATAACTTTCATTGACGTTTGTTCAACACTGTGGGAAATTTGATACATACAAAAAAAGTATAATTTTCCAGGTTGTGTTATTCGAACAACTAACTTCATTTTTTTTTTATCATTTTGTTCCCCACTATCAAGTTAAAATTTTGTTATTTTGATTGTGTGTTTTTGTTTACTGTTTTTGTTGGTGTTCGATTGTGTTGAATTTCAGAGCTGTTGTTGAATTTCAGTACGTCATAGAAAGTTTTCGCAAAACAAATATTGTGACAAATACAGTCACATGTGAGAAGCGATTTTTTGTACTGTTTTTATTTCAATTCACATGTTTCATGTGAAAACTTTTTCGATTCGGGAACTACAGAAACGAGGTACTGTATTCTATTAGTTGGTGCTATTATAATTCCGTTCGTTTCAGGTCAAAATTCATCACCGTTCATGTTTTCTAGCTGTCTCAAACAGCCCATCTGCAGCGTTTTTGTGAAGAGAGAGCTGTGTTCATGTTGGAACAACTGTTGGATGCGACATCAGATTGTAACGATCCAGGTAGTACCTGATAGATTTCGACCACCTCCTTATGAATTTAAAATAAAAATGGCAAGTCCTTGTGGGCCAGGAACATAAAAAATTAGAAAATGGCCTATGTCCTTGAATATGCTGGAAAAGTTTCTTATGATTTTCTTTATTTTATTTTTAAAAAATTTCCGCATACTTTGCTCTACCAGATGTGAAAATTTCAAAATGGGTTCAGCATAGGTTCAGAAAATATTGACGTAATACTAGACAGACAAAAAAAAATTTAAAGGGTTTTCATATATTTTACATGTATTTGTGTATTTTGTAAACAACGTATATGTATTATACTATATGTTATAGATTACAGTTTATTTAATCATTTTATATGCAAATATTAAAAGTATCGGCTTGTGAAAAATATTTGGTGCGTACCTTACCAACACCTACCCGATGGACATTGTGAATTAACTGCGTTTTTGGTATACGTTTCAGCTTTGGGAACATTCTAAGGAAGAGTTCCTCTTCTTTTATGTATGTAATGTATATTTTCTTTTGCCCAGTTGAACATGGAAATTTGTGATGCAATTGCTCCATCCCTATTCTGTATGTTTACCCATGCCACCAATCGCGTAAATGTTTTCATGACATGTAAGGCAAGACATATGAGCTTTATTTCTATACTGAGCGGCGTATCCATCCGAAAAGTAGAAAATCATTCTGGACTTTTTAATTGCTGCTGTAATAACATATGAATTTAACATAAATTTTATTTCATCGTCTGTTTTCTAGTAACTCCAAAGGGATGTATGGTGGCTTGATTCTTCGTCCCATGACATGACTGCACCTCCTTTTGTATGGTAAAACTAACTATAAAAAATAAAAAATTCGTCTGCTTTTAAACTCTGTTGTATATTATTAAAATAACTATTCTGGTTTAGTAATAAATGTCTTAAGTTAAGGCCAGACGATTTGTGTATACACACAAATTTCATTTCTAAATGACATACACAAAATATAACTAAAGACAAATTTGTATAAAAATGCGATTTGTGCATGCCACAAGCATTGATGGTTCAGACGGTGTGTGTATTTTTGGATGCCCATTATGTGGCCCTTATCTTCCTACTTTGTGAAAGTTGAGCTCTCACTCCCTAGTTCTCTTGATTTGCTCCAAAAACTGGTATGTGCAAATGTGCAAAATGTTTCCCCTATCGGATAACTCTAAGGCGTGCCGCATATGCCCTAAAGATCTCGTAAGTATTACCCTTAGTATTTTTTTTGAAATAAGGTAATAAAACTATTCGCCGTTGCGTACCCTGGAGTTGTTTGTATAAACTAATATTTAACTATAGAGAGATTATGTGTGTAAAATTTAGTGAAAGTCGGAGATCATGATATGTCCATCCGAAGTCATTAGCTAATTCACGACAAATATAGAAAAATTTAAAACGGCATTTTTTTTGTTTTTGGCATAAAGTTGTATGGGAGTTGTATTGAAAACGTTTTGTAGCGTAAAATAAGGTATAACATGTTACATTAGTACACTGCTTTAATAATCCGGCTTGGGGTACGAAATTCGAAATTGTAGAAATATGGTTTTTTCTTTTATTTTGGAACAAAATTTAAAATTTTTAATATGTTGCATTCTTTAAGTAGGTATACATTTTGTTACATTCTGAACTTGCTACAACTACCACAAACATTAGTCAGGTGTCGTCGCACAGTGGTTCAGAATCAATTTCCATCAGCCAAATTTCAATATCTGTTGATCTAGTAAACACTTTGAAGTTCAGTAAACACGCGATTATAGGCAAGAAGTCAAGTATTATTGTGATATATCAACATGAAAAATCACTCAGTGGGTATATTTCAGAAAAATTTCTGATGTTGAATAATTTTTGTTTTTTCCGAATTTATTAGAAACAGATTTTTGGTTGTTGTGACATATTGTGCGATAATTGATTTTTTTTTTGAAAATCGAAAAATAGTGATCCCTTTTTTCGAATTTCTGGAACTGTATCTCATTTTACACATATTGCACTCAATTGTTCTTTATTAAGAACAGTTATATGACAGCTAAGTTTTGTTTATAACAAATTCAGAACGTTTCTACTAAATATTTCAAAAAATTTTGACTTTCAACCAACATGACTTCTTTTTTTCAAAGCCTTCAATGAATATGACATACCGCTGGATAAACAGTTCCCCGATTTCCCAGGATAACTTTTGCTGCAGCCCGATTCAACACAAAAAAGATAGTGATAATTTAATGAAACAAGTGCTTAAATGTGAATAACTAATTTTTATCATTTAAAAAAGTAGATACACAGCAGACAATGACAGAATTTCCATTAAGAGTGCTGTTGAAGTATTAGTGGCCAAGCAGTGTGAAGAGTATACGATTAAACCAGACACCATACGCAACGTATTCGTAACAACTACAATTTGAGTAACTACAAATGGATGTTGTCGACGACCAGTATCCCCACATACTCGTACATGCATAATTACAAGTGGTCACAAGTGTCGGATGTGTTGGGTGCTAGTTATACTTATCGAAAATAAACACAGACACTTTAAAGCATAGATAAAGGAAATAAGTAGATATCCCACAGGCGTTGTCAAGTACTGCCACTAGGTGCTGTGTTGTCGTTTTGTAACTTTCATTCACGTTTCTCATAACATTCACTCACGTTTATTCAACAGTGTGGGACATTTTTTCAATACAAAAATGTAATCATTTTCCAGGTGTGCAAGTTAAAATTTTGTTATTTTGATTGTAACTTTTTGTTTACTGTTATTGTTGGTGTTCGTTTCTGTTGAATTAGAGAGCAACGGACAACAAAACAAAATCAAAATCCCCGTTGATATTGCCTACCACACCTATTGTTAGCACCTGTTCTAAATACATCTTGCAAGGTATATTTTGTTTGGGATCAAACGTTGTAATTATACATTCAGCTCCATCTAGAAAATATCCCATTGAACAACAAATTTCCCAAGGCATGTGCGATATCTAGTTAATGTTTTACAGCAATGGTTTTCGAAAATTAGTAGCTACTATTACACACTAGATGGTGTTGAGTATATTGTATGCAGCGTTTTTTCCATTGATGTAATGCGGATGAGGTAGATGGCGAGTCAAACGCATCTCTATCTGGGAATTCGCAATTCAAGAGAACATCAAAAATTTCTATTTGATTGTGATCAACTCATAGATCTCTGTTCGAGCATTCAACAACTCGAAATGATGGACCAATCAGACACAATACTGGAGGTTAGACTGCAAAATCTGGATAAATATTACGAGAAAATCCAGAAAAGCCATGAAACTCTTTTTTCTCAAATCCATCTGCTAACACAGGAGACCACAGGGCGCAAGCCAAAATTAATCTGAACGTATGCTCGGAAGCGTACTATGTGGCGAGATCACACATGCTGGACATGCTTAAACTCTCGCAAGGGTACAATGGTCCACCACCGATGGTAAGGCCAAACCCTCCTCTTCAAATTCCTTCACCACAACCGCAAAGTGACTCATATCTCAAGGTTCCCGCATGTGACACTGAAGTATTCGAAGGTGGTTATGAAGAATGGTCATCATTCAGGGATATCCAAACTTTCTCGAGCTCAAAATCTTTATCATCTTAGGAATAAGACGAAAGATGGCGCAGGTCAAATAGTGAAACGATACATACTTTATAATGAAAACTTTGACCTTGCATGGGCCACACTCAAATCTAGATATGAGAATAAACGTGTCCTTGTAGATAAACAACTGAAAATTTTATTCAACATTCCCACTGCCACGGTCGAAACTAGCGAATCTCTACAACGCATTCAGGCAACAGCAAACGATTGCCTCAGTACATTCAAATCGTTAAACGTAAAAGTTGCTGATTGGGATCCAATTTTAGTATATTTAATTTCAACCAAGTTACCCGTCACAACTCTTGCTCTATGGGAACAATCCCTGAAATCCCACGGCGACCTGCCGCATTGGGTTCAAATGGACGAGTTCCTAATTAATAGGTATGAAGTTGTAGAGCGCATCTCATGTATAAAATGAATTAAAGATCAACATGACTTCACAGGAGAACTTGAAACCGTTGTGTATTATATGCGAAGCAGATCATAATATTCGTGTTTGCCCTGCATTCAGAAGATTCTCTGTACAGGAGAGAATTGATATTGCTTACAAGAACAAAGTTTGTAACAATTGCCTGTCTCACGGTCACATTAAGGCCAATTGCAAGAGTAAAAACACTTGCATAAATTGCAAAAAGAAGCTTTTACACTTAAATACACACGAAAGTGTACACAACTCTGCATCAGAGCAACAGGTTCCCAATGAACACCCCGAATTTATTCCAAATTCTAAACCAAGCGCGTACTCGAACCCAGACTACAATCATACTCAACCCCGTTCGGCTCAAGTTCAGGCAACGTTTTCGGCAAGCAGCGAAACGATTCTCCTGCGAACGGCATTAGTTGACATAGATCACCATGGAGACTTATTCACAGTTAGAGCTATGATTGACCCAGGATCCCAGCGAACCTTTATCTCCGAGAAAATCAGAAATCTCCTCCAATTACCCGCGGCAGCGCCCACTTCGATATTATTGGTATCGGTGGTCAAACCCAAACATCTAATAAGGTATGCGATATCGACATATACTCGACAAGATATAATATGCGCTTCACCATACGCGCAATAGTGCTGCCCAAATTGGTAAAACGTCTTCCCGCTACAACGTTCAGAGTATCAAACCCCGTAGAATTCCAGGACATGGATTTGGCCGATCCAGAATTTAACACTTCGGCACAAATAGATCTAATCTTGGGGAACGACTCAGAGAGGTTTATAAATATTGAGGACATTAAGAAAAATATTTCCGGCACAACTTCCGCGTACAACACAATATTTGGATGGGTACTCAGTGATCCCATAACATCTGAGATAATCCATTCATTTACCACAATCGTTGTGGCTTCTGAAGATTCTCAGATTAGTGTTTTACTGCGAAAATTCTGGGAGCAAGAGGAAATCGCAGCTTTCGATCCCACTTCGGAAGAAGATAAGTATTGTGAGGAACTTTATACCAGAACAACAACATGATGCTCAGATGGTCGATATGTTGTAAGATTGCCGTTTCGCAAAGAATTCCCCGATTCACTTTTTTTAGGCTCCACCAGATTTATAGCATTGGGACAATTTGCCCGGATGGAGAAAAATTTGACAAAAAAATTCTGATTTACAAGACACATACAATTCCGTCCTTAACGAATATGTTGCTCTGAATCACATGGAAGAATCTGACTCCATCCAGTTGTGCGACCAGACCAAAAGACGACTAAAGTAAGGGTTGTGTTCAACGCCTCTCGCAAATCAAAATCTGGGTTATACAAAGGCTCAACGTTGCAAACAGATTTAGTATCTACTGTTTCGAATTTGAGGTTGTACAAATTCGTATTTAGCGGTGATATTCAAAAAATGTATCGCCAAATATGGGTACACACAGAAGATAGATGCTTTCAGCGGATTTTACACCAACCCGAGTCCAAAGGGCCAATTAAAGATTACCAGTTGAAAACTGTCACTTTTGGGGTAAATTGCGCGCCATTTCTGGCAATCTGCACACTGTTACAATTTGCAGCAGATGTCGAATCCGAACACCCAAGGTCGTCGTCCCTTGCAAAATGGGAAATCATTCTCGCTGAATCACCAAACATTGAGCAAATCACCATTCCCAGGTGGATTCAGTACACTCCCTCGGACAGTGTTCAAATTTATGGTTTCGCGGACGCTTCTAAATCAACGTACTGTGCGTGTGTTTATATATCATGCCAGTCCTCCAATCACGTAAAATACTGCAACTTACTAGTAGCCAAAAGTAAAGTAGCCCCCTTAACATAGTTAGCCTACCCAGACTCGAACTCAACGGTGCTGTACTGCTCGCAAAGCTTGTAAAGT
This sequence comes from Phaonia tiefii, assembly GCA_963931995.1. Classification (NCBI taxonomy): domain Eukaryota; kingdom Metazoa; phylum Arthropoda; class Insecta; order Diptera; family Muscidae; genus Phaonia; species Phaonia tiefii. The sequence continues at coordinate 113,284,806 of OZ008368.1, read as the reverse complement.
ACGTAACATCAACCATGAAGTTCCAGGTGACTGATACGATTATGTGGACAGATTCATCCATCGTACTTGGATGGCTCCGAAATGCTCCACTAATAAAAGGCTACGTATGCGTATTCGTATGCTTTTCAACGAAGGCCATCCACTTAGAGGTCTGCTCAGACCTATCTTCGGAAAAATTCTTGGCAACATTTTTACGGTTTTTTGGTAGGCGGGGACTCACCCGTCGGGTATTATTCGATAACGGCCGAAACTTCGTAGGAGCTAGTAGATCCTTATTCAGAGAATTTAATAAATTCTTAAAGTCCACATCGAGTGAGCTTGCCGAGAAATACTCAACACACGGGTTTGAATGGAATTTCATCCCACCCCATGCTCCATACATGGGCGGTCTGTGGGAAGCTGCCGTTAAGAGCTTCAAATTTCATTTTACGAGAATCTCTTGTTCGCACAAATTCACTTACGAGGAAATCGTTACGATTCTTGCGCGGATAGAGGGAGTTTTGAATTCCCTTCCAATCTCCGCAGTCTCTGAAGACCCAACGGATTTGACAGCCCTAACTCCAGGTCACTTTCTAAAAGGTGCTCCCATTATGGCAATGCCAGAAGTCGACTCTGCTAACTTGTCATCCAGTAATTGCTGGGTAAAACTCAAGGCAATGCACCACCAATTCGCAATAAAATGGGAGGTAGAGTGTCTCAAATCCCTTCAAAGACGAAACAAACGTAAAAATTCCACGCCAAATGTCAAAATTGGCGACTTAGTTGTGGTAATGGGCGATCTTTTACTCCCAAACGAATGGCGTTTAGGACGCATTGAAAATGTCCACCAAGGTTCAGATAGTAATGTTCGCATAGCAGACGTTAGAGTTGCTAGCGGAGTTATAAAACGTCCTATAGTAAAGTTATGTTATTTGCCACATCAACAGTAAAATGATACTACTGAATCATACTATCTCATCTCATTCCTTCAGCATACTCATTAGATCAACATTAACCTCTTTATTTTATTCGTTTTTGTTTTCGCATGTTTTCCATATAGACCTGCAAGACAACATCACCGCGAGCTTACCATTGTCAGGCGGAGAAGCCGTCGCGATTCGGATACATACAAGTGCGACTTGTGCAACCATTTCCATTCCATCAGGTTCTGCCGAAAATTCAGTCAGCGGATACCTGCCGAAAGTTGCAAGCGCTACCAACGTACCCAATTGCACACAGAACATCCACGGGTTAGAGGGCCAGCAACGTCAAGGGTGGATATGAGAAGACAGCCAGAACCAGGAACGTCTAGGAGAAGACAGCGAAAGCACCAGCCCCCCCGAGAAGACTCGTGTTATCACGCCCGATCAAACGATCATATCCGAGGCCATTCGCTCATTAGCCACCGTATTGTGCTCCTCTACCTCAGCCCAAACATCCAGACGCTAAATTTGAGCCGGGAGCATGTCTAAACGCCAATCGTTTAGACTTAATATTAAGTACCTACCATTAGATATAAGCTAGCGTGTAAGTACAGTACGTCAGTTATTGTGACTGAATTACTAGTTGTAAGATTTATGCGTAAGCAGATGTCGTGCTAAGTGCGCGAAGCACATTTTCGTCAGTCGCTCATATACCGCATGCATCAGCAGTTCACACTTAAAACTACATCTTAAACCTGAACAACTATTTTGAATTAATATCTAACTTAAATTAAAGCTTAAACCTGCTATATTGTACATAACTATTATACATATTGAAAGTGGAGTCTACGAAATACATGAAAATATTATAACGTTTTAGATCATCTGTTTTCCTTCTGCTTATTGTAAGCTGATCGGCATCACCTTCTTAGACACCGCAAATTCCTGTTTGTGCTTCCTCTTTGTGCTTCCACTGTCTTCCGTTTCCTCTCGCATGGCTATCTACGAACTCTCCGTGGAGAAATCGTAGATATCCCTAAAGTCGCTTTCATCCATACAGTCCACTCATCTACCCTTTTAAGTAAGCCGTGACAAGCTTATTAAAAATTTTTTGGTTTAATTAAAAGGTATTTTGTTTGTTGTACATATGTGGTTTCAAAAGGCAATAAAAACATAAATTCATATACTTACAAATTTATTCAAGCTCAAGACCTTTTAAAATAATATAAAGCTTATTAGCTTTATATTACTTTCAAAAAAGTCGAGCATAAAAATGCTCCAATGATACCAAGGCTGTGTGTATAGCTATTTCGGATCTTGCCAAGATCTTCATCAGCAAACGCTTTTAGTATGATTTTGGTGAATATACACGTTTGAAGAATACCAAGCACTACCATTGGAACACTTTCATGCACAACTCTTTTTATCATGTCTAAAAACCATTGGTTTTAAACAGACATGATTTGGTTTTGTTATGTCATTACAAAAACAACAAAACAGAGGGTTGCCATCAACAATATTATTGTTTCAAGCTCGCGGAGCTCTTCGTCCTTAAAATGTATATTTTTTATCCGTCGAAGCGCCATTTGAACATCTTTTTAATTGCCTCTGTTATATCCCTCGCTTGAAAGACAGTCCACAAAACAAAAATTAATTAATCGTTTTTTATTATTCTTTACATTTGTTGCTTAATATGAAACAAACTAATATCAAGTAGTTGCGTCTGAAGCGTAGAGTTGTAAAATGTTGGCCTCCAAATACTTGCGAAAAATTACATCATTTAGATTAATGTATATATATATATATATATGTTAAACATAACATTCGTAAATAAATTTTAATTCATATAAAATTGTTATATGTATATGTATTTAAAGTATAAATATATTAAAATCGAGTGTTAAAAACTCAGGTATTCCTCTTTTTTCTATTTCGTAAAGCGTGTTAATTTGCATTATCGTAAAAGTTAGATATTTTTCCTTTTGCTTCAAATTTTTTTTTAGCATTAAAACAGTTTTTCTGCATAGAAATACATTTGAATAATGAAATATTTCGCAAAAATTAAATGAGTACTTACTGTTTACCTACTGCAATTCGTCTTTTAAGTCTTTGCATCGTTGGCAACATTTAATACCTTACCAAAATAGAAATGCTTGTTACGAACCCGATTTCTTCTACACATTCCGTCAAATGATTCTACACATTCCGTCAAATGATCCGTCATTATATGAAACTTTGTGTTCAAAATAGAAATTGGAAAACAATTTCACAAAATATTTTAGCAATTCAGATGCAGAATTTATGTTGTTTTTATAGCACTGCTCTCTACTCAAAACTCTGTATGCGCAATGCAGTAAACGAAAATGATAAAAAAGTTATCATGAACAATAGTTTTTATCGCACACAACCCGGTGTATAAAATGCAAAGACGAAATTCACTAGCTTTCCATCTATGAATTTCATCAAAGTTTCTTTGCTTTATTGCAAATTCTTTAGGAATGTGTGCACTGAATGCTGCCAGTCTATCCGAAATTTAATTTTTTTGGCCATTGCTAAATTTCTTAACAGTCGGACCATTTAAAATACACAGAATCATTTTGTTACAAATCTATTATGTGCATGGGGTCTAATGGAAACTGTGTTACCATTCCAATTCCGATCTGTTCTAGACTGATTTGGCCATCTGTTGTTTTTTGTTATATATGTACATCACATTTCTTATTTTTTATATATTTCATATTATATTTTATTTCAGTTCGTAATGGAGCAGAAGCAGTACTATAAGTAATAGTATTGCTTACTTTTTACCAACTTGTGTACATTTGCTGCACCCGTTAAATGAAGTGTGTCTAACAATTTGACATATATAAGCTCTAGCGGGGGCATCGTATATAAAATATCTTATTTGAATTCGAACAACTTTTTTGGAACGATGTTCCTTATCGCACGTTGCGGGATGGGAGCTAAAAGAAAAATTTTAAACATCTTTTTTTTTTAACCGTATTATGCTATAACCCAGTATACAACCCAGTATTATTCTGCATACTTTTAGGATTTCGTGGTTTAGGTTTCGAAAGTTGTACCAATTCGTTTTGTTATTTTGTTTTATTGCATACCTTTAGACAGAATTGATAATTATTACTACATTTGTACATTCAGGGACGTATATGAGGGTTGGCTTTCATGTTTGCTTTGTGATAGTCATGCCCATGTGAAGTGTGCTGGCTTCAATGGAAGGCATCATGACATAATTACGGCTACGGCCCATGAAGTGTGCTGGCTTCAATGGAAGGCATCATGACATAATTACGGCTACGGATAACGGGCTTCGCTGCACATGTTGGAAGTGTAGGGAATTCGATGTTGGCTTTTATAAGCTATTTAAGGAGGCCAAGAAGGGATTTCAAAATTTAAATTCTGATTTTGTCTCTATTAATTCGAAACTTAAATCGTTGAAGGATATGTTTGATTCTTTAAAAGGCTTGATGACATCTCGTCCTCCCCAAGATGGAATAAAATTGATCGTAATTTAATTGTACCAGTAACTCCTAACTTGGATAATTTGGACAGTCTTTTCTTATCTCCGAAACAGTCGTCGTCTGTTGTTCCTTCATCCACAGAAGTCAGGGACCGTAATCATTATGAGTTTTATTATAAAAATGATATACTAATGATTGCTAGTTTTAAGGATTTTTCAATTGTAATGATTAAATTTGAGTAATGTTAAAAAAATCACCCTATAATCATTATTTTTTAGCAACAAAATCATAAATAATTATTTTTGATTCAGAACGTTTATTGAATTCAAGTAATTATAAAAAGTTTACTAGCATAATAAACAATAAATAAATAAATGGTTTCCCATTACATCCCATGAAGGAATTTGGGAGAGCTTCTCACAACCTGTGAGCTGTGCGCTTTATAGTTGTATACTCACTGATTGGGACCTACAGTTTTACACCGGTTCCGAACGGTATTTTGAGAAGTGTCGCCGTCACTAAGCGAGGTGACCGTCGTCCAAAGAAATTTTAAGGTGGTCGGAACAGGAATCGAACCCAGGATCTCCTGTACAAGAGGCGCGCACACTAACCATTGCACCACCGACGGCCACAGCATAATAAACAATAGCAATTTAATAATTTATATTTTGTTATATGCATTGTCCCCAGATCGGGCTCTGGAGTATATTTAATAAACATCTATGTTGCATTTGTACAGCTTTATAAATTCAATTTGTTCAAATCAATTTAACACTCAAATAAGATAACAATGTACTGAAAGTTTTTAAATAAAAAAATTACATAAATATCGTATAATTTATCTACTAAAATCTATGGTCGAATTATATAGATTTTTTTTTTATAAAACAATAATTTTAAGATAGCCACTAGGGTGATTCAAAAACAACAGGCAAAAAACCAACTTTCATTATTGGTTGGTGCTCATAGATTTTAATGTTCCTTTCGATTATAAAACACGCCACAAAAAATTTCAAACGAATCGGATTACATTTAGTACTGCCTCATCGGAGTTTTTGCTAAATCATGCAGTATTAAGATTACGTGATACTCATACTTGTAAACCATGGTGTTTTCAATACGTTTGCACGTTTTTAATATAGATAAAGTTCAAAGTGAACTTACCAAGTATGTTTCAGAGTCTTGCCATAATTAATGTTTTTAAAGTAGGCCGCCAAATTCGCCGCATATTGGCGAAAAGGGAAACACAACAAAAGGAACATGCGCTGGCGTGTTGCGTGAGTTACCACCTCATATCTTTTCTTTACACTTCCCATCGTTTCTTTACACTTCCCATCGTTTCCTTACACTTCCCATCGTTTCTTACACTTCCTAATTGTTCTGACTCCTTCTTATATTTCCGTTTCTCAAGAAAGCCACATGTCCATAAATTGTCGTTCCGAAAAATAAAATATTGTAATCTGTAAAAAGTTAACCCATCCTAGCAACAAGTGTCTTATTTTTGAATTGTAGCAATCAGCTATATTCGTAACTCGTGCGCAGTGTCAATTTGTTTGGTAAAAAACAATACAAAGTAACGTTGTTGACTATATTTAAGTGACTAATTATCATATTTTAATTGAAGAATGTCTGAAACACGCTCAAAAAGTGCAATTTATCTCATTGGCAAGCCACTGAAAAGTTTTAGTGGGGAAGTGTTGCCAACGAGTCTTGAAGTTTTAGGAGTTTACTTTTATTATAAGACAGAGGCAAACATGTCTCAGAAGGATGCCGTGAAAACTGTTGTGCACAATATCAGTGAAATTTGGAGCAAAGCTAGAATTCCAATATCTGAGGAGAGAAACATATTCGAAGGATGGATTGATTCATTACTGGAGTAGTACCGGAACATTTGCCGTAACAAAAATCGTAAAGGGGCTGCCCAGATTGCCAGAGTGGCTGATTTTGTGGAGTTACTACATCTCCTCTTTGACGTTGCTCACCATAGTGCCTTAAGTCTGATAAAAACAGAAGAAGTTAGTCACTTCTTGATGAACCAAAGATCAGAACGAAAGAATGTCATGCCTGCGGACATAAATTTTATCGAGAGCGAACACAAAAAGGCATTAAAGTCCTTGCAAGAGGCTGAACGAGTTAAGAAGGAGGAAATTAGGAGACGTAAGGCGAGCGAAACGGTACAGTGGTCAGGTTCATCCAACGAAGAAGAAGATGATTCAACTAAATATCCTGACGCTAAGGTGACCATAAATACAAAAATAAGCTCTGAAGCCGCAGCTCCATCAACATTAACCCTAGTGAGATAAGGTGCGCCTCTGAGACGTATGACAAATAAGCATTTATTTATTTCTTTGATTTTTAAGGGAAATACTGTTGGTCGGTTTTGCAGTTTAAAAGTTGAGGGCTTTTCTGTAGATAACATTTCTTTATAGAGCAAGACTTAATCTTATTAATGTGAAACTAAAATTATTTTAAAACATTTTGGAACCTTTACTAATTAGACCTCAAACTATCATACGTCTTTAAGACGTTTGGTTATCTTTTATGTGTAAAAAAATAAGGTTATCTTTCTAGGGTTAAAAACTACACAGAAGCGTAGACAATTTACTGCATCGACTCTTATTCCTGGAGGTCTTGCCTCCGCGTTGGATCGCACAAAGATGAGCAACAGGGAGACATGCTATGTTCTGACTGAAGCTGCAAAAGCCTGGGGGCTTCCAGAACCAAACAAGCTTCCTTTATCTATAAGCAGCATTGAAAGATCGAGAATAGAGCATCGCTTCCAACATGCTAGGAAAACGAGAAGCGAATTCTCTTCTGATGGCTCTTTGGTGGCTCATTTTGATGGCAAGCTACTCCCTGCTATTACTGGAGGGCCAACAAAAGTAGATCGAGTTGCCGTTTTAGTCTCAGGCAACGAGGTGGAAAAACATCTAGGAGTTCCGAAAGTTGCACAAGGAACAGGAGAGAAGGTTGCACAAGTAGTTGCACAGGTAATACGAGACTGGAACATTCAAGATCAGATCGTCGGCATCACTTTTGATACGACCGCCGCAAATACAGGTCACTTGAATGGAGCTTGCGTTCTACTCGAAGAACAGCTGCAGAAGGAATTACTTTGGCTACCATGTCGACATCACATACTTGAAGTGATATGTGGAGATGTCTTCAAAGCATTATTTGGCTCAACTTCAACAGTGACAGCCGGTTAAACGGAGAGAGTGATATGTTGCAGAGGAAGTCAGGAAATCTACTGAGAGAAGATTATCGAGAGTTATTGGAGCTGAATCTGATTTTTCTATCAGAGATTTCTCCAGGAGGAATCAATTTCCGAGCTCCTGGAGCTTTCCATCATGCGCGATGGATGTCGAAGCTGCTCTACGTGCTGAAGATAAACCTGTTCCGAAAACAGTTTAAGCTGAGTAAACTCGAAAACAAATCCTGTCTCGAATTTGTTTTATTTGTTGTTTTGATCTACGTGAAATACTAGATAGTATGTCCAAATGCTTGTGATGCCCCTATAAATGACCTTAATTTAGTCAGAGCCCTTTTCAACTACCTAGCAACTTCTGAAGTCATCTCAACGAAAGCAATCTCAGCAGTAAATCGTCATTTGTGGTACTTGGGCCAAGAAATGGCTCCACTTGGGCTTTTTTCAGATTTGATACCTGTCGAAACTAAGCGTCTGATATTGGCGCGCTTACTACAACAAGTTTCAAGTAGGACAAAACAGATCAATTAGATATACCGCCATCGAAGATTTGAGCAATAAAACCCTTGTGTTTTTCCTGCTTCCCATTTCTTCTTTGAAGTTATGCAATTGGACACTTCTTTCTTGGCCAACAGCGTTGATTCGTGGGACGACATTGATTCTTTTCAGAAAGCAAAAACGACAGTAATGGCGCTTAAAGTTTTCAACGATGGTGCTGAAAGAGGCATCGCTCTGGCTACAACTTTCAATTCTTCTCTTACAAAGCAGGAAGATCAAAATCAATTCCTTTTTCAACTTGTGGAAAGCCACCGAAAAGGCTTTCCAGATACCAAGAAAAGCACACTTTTCTCAAAGACTGATGAACAGGACAACTGAAAAATCAGCACTGGGACTTTTTATTCACAATTGCACAGTATATATCGCAGAGTAAATGTAAATATTGCACAGTAAATGTATCGTATGTAAAGCAAGTAAATTACAAATAATATTTAGTTGAGCAACTCTATTGTCATGTTTATTATATTCTTCAAAACGAGTGGTCTTATCGTTGCCTGTCGTTGAAATTGACCCACCTTGAGGCAGTTCTAAATATCATTGAATTTTTATGTGAGACATATTCTCATCAAAAGGACCAAAAAAATCCATGAGCACCTCAATATTTCGATATTTGATTTATTTAAATGACCCTAATAGCCGCCTCATTTTTTAGGTTTTTGACGTTAGTGCAATATCTTTATGCGATATGTTAGTATTGTGTCTTAAATCATCGACATAGTACGTTGTACGTTTTAATATTTGCCTGTCTGTATATATGACATATGACGGGAATCCCATTTATATCCTCGATATATTTTTGTTTGTCCAGGTATATAAACGCCTCGGGTGGCACAAACCCTTTTCATAATGCATCACTTAAATAATTGGCATTTGTATTGTAAGGAGCCATTATAAAATTGTTTTCATAGTTTGTTGTAGAACGTAGTATATGGTTTCTTATTAAATTTATGATGTAATTGTCAATTCGAATATTATACTTATACAATTTCTTATTTGATATACATATACTTTGTTTACTGACTTTGTGCTGTTATGTACAGAGAAGTAGAGACCCTTAAACATTTACCTTCGAATATCCTTAATTTTGCAATGAATGCAGACTATAATTTGAACCAAACAGGAAAACCATATGTTATGACAGGACAAATAAACGATTGCTACAAAATAGTTTTTATAATAGTTTAGAATGAAAAAGACGCCGGTATATATATATGGTAAAAAAGCTTTCGTTGGCTTTGACACTATCTCCTCTATATGTTCATAATAGTGTAAGTATTTGTCCAGGCACACCCCTAGATATTTAATTTTGTGTTTGATCTCAAAAGGATTGATTTGATTCCGAATTGTTTCCAATTCCGTTTTACGTTGTTATTACATTTTCCTAATGGTGGCCGAAATACAGTAGTCTCATACTTGTTAGTGTTTATTTTTAAATGCCAACCAAGGGCATACTCCTCGACCATGTTGAATGAGTTTTGAAGTCCTTCATTAATATTACATATTGTCTTATCAGCATGATAAATAACAATATCATCGGCGAATGCCGACTAGTTTGATTATTATTGTTTCCATCAAAATCGTTATATTGATTCCAGAAAATCTCCTATTGCATCATGCATTTCGTCTTGGTCCGTATCATCCTTTTCTAGATCTTGCGTGTTTATTCCAGCTTTTCTTAGTATATTCCTTTAAGATTCGTGTATTTCCCTAGTATATTCCCTTAAGATTAGTTAAATTGAGTAATTTATTTTTTTTTAAATATTTTCATACCTTGGAACATTCTTACTGGATCTCTATGATCTAATCTCTCCAGGTTTTCCTGAATTTCTTTATATCTATTAATATAAAATTTTCATTGAATAGTTTTTTAATCAGTTTGAGTTTTGCTTTTAAGGTGTTTAATGGTAATTGTGTAAGTCTTGTTTCTAATCTATTTTATATTTTTTATCATCGTTACTATTTTACCTTTTCTGAGTGTAATATTTTAATTATGCTGTTAGAAATGCTATTTCCGGAGCCTGACAATACGTATTCATACAGAGACTACAATAATTTGAATTACAGATTATTGGAAGAAACATTTTATGAAATTGATTGGGATCAAATTTATAGCATTCCTTTAGTCGACGATCAGTTATCATATATGCATGACAATATAACAACCCTCTACAACACTATAGTACCCATAAGGACAAAACATTTCAAATCGAATTCCAACCCTTGGTTTTCTAACATAATAAAATACGCGATTATTAGAAGGGATATAACATATTATCGGTGGAAGCGATTCAAAACCATTGGACTTCGTGATGAATTTCGTGCTGCTAGGAGAGACGTAAACAGGAAGATTAAACTCGCGAAATCAGTTTACTATTCAAAAAAATTCAGTTCCGCTATAGACGCAGGACAAAAGTGGAGAACAATACGTGAAATTGGGATAGGTAAAGATAGACAAAACAAAAATTGTTAGGCCGATGCGAACACACTTAATAATAAATTCACTAATATTCCCTTAATTTCAACATCAAACAATTTGTATAACTTTCAAAATGGAACCGACAACAATGCTTCTCAGTTTGAATTTGCCTGCGTCAATCAGGCAGAAGTTTTTACTTGTTTATCACTTGTTAATTCGAACGCCACAAGACCTGACAACATGGATCCCAGATTTTTAAGATTACTGTTTCCGTTCATTCTTCCGCACATAACACATTTCTTTAATCATATAATTACTACTAGCCATTTTCCGACACCGTGGAAACACGCCAAAGTGCTCCCTTTGCTTAAATCGGGCAATGAATACCGACCAATCACCATTCTTTGCTTCCTCTCTAAAATTTTTGAGAAGATACTCCATAGGCAAATACACACATATGTTTCATCACACGCATTATTATATGGAAAACAGTCAGGGCTCCGTCCTAACCAAAGTTGCATCAGTGCATTAGTTGAGGTGTCAGAAAATATAAGGTGCGATTTGGAAAATCGTAATGTTTCATTTTTGGTTCTGTTGGATCACTCCAAAGCCTTTGACACCGTCGAACATTCTACTTTATGCATGAAACTCAAAAGTTAATTTGGGTTTTCCTCCACATCAGTCAATCTAATCCAATCGTATCTCACCGGACGCTCGCAATCTGTTCATACCACAAATGCTACATCTACTGTTCTACCTGTTACAAGAGGAGTGCCTCAGGGATCCATTCTGGGACCCCTGTTATTTTCCATGTACATAAATGACCTGCCCCAACTCTTAGTACACTGCAGAGTACACATGTATGCTGATGATGTACAGCTAAACTTAAGCTCACCATTACATTCTGTAGATGAATGCATTGTAAGATTGAACAGTAACCTGGCTAGAGTGTATAACTGGGCAACTGCAAACGGTCTATGCCTTAATCCCTTGAAGACAAAATGTCTTGCTATTCGTAATAGAACATCATCAATTGACGCTAATTGGAATATTATGATTAATGGCGAAAAAATTGAAATTGTGTCTCAGGCTAAAAATTTAGGAGTAACTTTCAATAGAACACTTACATGGTCGAACCACATTAACATAGCAATCGGACAAACGTATTCAAAGCTCAGAGCCTTATGGTCTACCCAATCCTTCACCCCATTCCATATAAGAGTACTGCTGGCAAAAACTTATTTATTACCTGGACTAATTTATGGCTCGGAACTTTTTTCTTATTCAGACTCAAAAAGTATGAGGAAATTAAATGTTGTATTTAATAATGTTATCAGGTATATATACGGGTTGAAGAGATTTGACTCTGTATCACGTTTCTTCTTTCTTTAAATTTTGGTACCGTACTTTCAATGGCCTATGATATTAGAAAATGTAAACTAGTTATAACGCTATCGTAATCCAATGTTTTGAGGCAGTTTGACATTTCCTTGGCTCTCAGTATATTTAGCCAGGAATAGGTTATGTATAAATCGTGGTATGAGTCCGATCGAGGAAAGGATGGTGATACAGAAGCGTAAAGCTTGCATCTGAATTCTATATCGTTTTCCGACAACCATTATTTTAGGATATTGCCTTTTGCGATATTAACATTCTCTGTCTATCCATTCTCTGTGCTTGCAGTTCAAGTCTCCCGCTGGTACATAGTAATTATTTGAATTTTGAAGATTCATAGACTCAAATAGTTTTTGCAAATCTGCTCGTATTGAATTTTTTTATTGCCGGCCGGATAGTACGAACATCTAACAACTGAAAAGTTGTTGCAGTCAACGGGTATCTTTATGGCGCATGTCTCTAAAGCATCTAGCGAATATATACTTTTGTTATCGTAACTGTAGTATTGAATGTTATTCTTGATTAATATAGCAGTTCCTTAGATATGCTGGAACTAACTAGTACATAATATATAGCGAAAGGAACTTCGTTCCAACCGGGTATCCCATGACACCTCATGTAATTTTTTATCTCTGCCACAAAATCGTGAAGATAACTATTCACATCAACAGGTTTCCTGTTACCTAAGTACGCTCCTATCAATATTACTTTGGTATTAAGCTGTGGAACTAGTTTTTCCAAAATTGGCCACAACGTTTGACTGGAAGTTTTAAAACGGGGGAACCCATTTATTTCAATATCAATTGTAATTTCTTCTATATCTTTCAATAGACTTGACAGTTTGTTAAGCTGTTTCGCAAATCCAATATGTTGATAAAATCCCAGGTTCACAGTTCTTACTATTGCGCTTTGTTGTTTTAGTAAACTTTACGATGACAATGAAACATTCATATTATGAGACCTAAGGATTTTTAACATGTCATCTAATCAGTTTCTTGCTTCATTATGCCTAACAGCCCAATGGAGCAGCTCCTGATTCAAACTACTGTTTCCTCCAAAGGATTTTCGATTTTGTCTTCTTCATTAATTTGAACACATTCTACTTCACTATTACTATTATCATTAATGTCATCACATTTCTTTTCTATGTCCAATATTTTCTGCATGAACTACGTATATGCATTTTTGTATATATTTCCGTTTTAATTCTTTTATTTGATAATTATTAATTTAATATTTATTACTAGTTTTTCTAAGTTACTAGTTTTTATCATTTTTTAGACTTTTAGATTTTCCACTTTCTAATTTTTACTTTGCCGCAGGGCGTTGCTGGAACAGATTACTGGAAAATATTTCAAGAAACCACATCTGCAATTCATAATACATTAAAAAGTTTGGTCGGGTTTGCCAAAATAACGACACAAACTATAAAAACATGAAGCAGAAATTGGCCTTAATACATTGCCATTTCGATTACTGCGGAATATATTTTTTCTTCATTTATAGAATAAACAAATAAATGGGCAATAACACATTATAGTTTCTATTCCTATTGGAATATACATGTTCCACCATTATAGAATAAGCAAATAAACGAAAATATATCGCTTACTTCGGAATATACTTTTTCCTCAATTTCGGAATAAGTGAAGAAATGAATATTAATCCATTACTAACTCACTTAGTAGGAAATACAATTAGAGAAATTTTAGATTATAAATGTAATGCATTGCCCAAAAAACTGATATGTATATATAAGTAGTGAAAACTCTCAACAGTGGATAGTCACGGTCGTTCATCTGTTACGTGCCCCAAACATAGCACTGAGGCGGTTCCGTGGCTAGCTCCCGCGCTCTGGGGTTCAGGTTCCAACCCACGCCTCAGCCCAGAGACAAGCACCAATAATGAAGTTACTCACTCACATCAAAAATAAACACTTACATAAAACGGCAACACACTCAAGAGGGAGAAACGATGGAATTTTCTCCACATGGACCTCCCAACCATGACCATAGTTTCTTCCTTAAACGATTTTTCCTATGGCCCCGCAAACACACACGAATACTGCACTTACCACTCCATATTAGCCCGTCCTTTTACCACAAAAAAACTAACCAGATATATTTAACTTATCCTATTTGCAAAACTATTACACAGAACACCAAACAAGAAGAAACTTTATTAGGACCTACCAAAGTATTTTTTTTAAATAAAATGAAACACGCAATAAAATGAAACACTTAAATTTTCCAACCTAAATGAGCTCTTTTAGATGGAATCTTAGAGGACCACTTTGTTCACGCAAAAGATTGACGTTACTCTACTTATACACTCTTTTCAAAACTTTGCACTAAATCCTATCACAAAATCGATAAAAACACTAAATTTAAATTAACAAAAAAAGTAAAAAACCAAAAAAAAAATAATAAACGAAATGTGAAAGAAATGTAAAAAGAAACTTAAATCTACTTAGAACTATTTAAAAAAACATCTCTCTTCTCTTTAGGCACAATTAAACCGGATGCGTTTCACCGGAAGGGATTTTTGCCGTATGCCAGCTCGCGGTCGAATGTCGGAGTAGAATTGGCACTGGTACCAAGTGTCTGGCAACTTCTTTATAGCGTCAGCAAGGTAAAATTATTCAAACGCCCCTAATACTGCCAAACAACGAAAAAAAATTTATACTTTTCGCTTTTTCCTATTCCCAGGTTTACTTTCTTTTGTGGCTGGAGGTTGGTGGACGGTTTGGGTTTTGCACGTAGCACGTCGCAAAGGTTTAAATTCACTTTAAAACCACCAACGTAAAAGACTGACTAACTAACTTTTATTTCGGTTAGATAAGCTCCTGTACACTGGATGTGGTATCAATTATAATACGATCCTTCAAAACTTCGCAAATTGCGTCGTCGGACTGGCTTAAAGGTTGAGCGGGGCGTTTGAAACTATAACTACAATGATTACCTGTGTGTCCGGTAAGTTTATGTGTATTTATTGAGAACTTATGCATAGGTTTCCGAGACGTTCTTTTTTTTATTCCTTGGCCTCTGGCTTTGGTTGCCCTTACGGCCGCTAACAAGATGGAGTTTGCCACCATTGCCTGTCAGCACATTCGCACCATAATATATATTCGTCCACTGCCTCGCTTATGCTTTATTTAAAAATAAATCGTTTAGCCTTTGTTAGCTATTTAAATTATTTACAAGGTAATTATTAAATGATTTACCTTTCTCTACACAGTTCAGTAAGTTAATAAATACACACAACACCAACACTTTTGACTCTTAAGAAATTTCACTCGAACATACAGTAAGTACGGCTTCCGACTTGAATTTGAAATTTTACTTGAATGATGATACTCATTGCAAGTTCTTCCTTATATACCCCCTCATTCGCCTCTCACTGAGAGTACATTTTTACCGCCTTCCAAGTACTTTCCACTGTCCTTCATTTTGCTTACAAAATCTCAAACAGTTTGAATATCGCAAATTATGAGTGCCAAAATATTTTACCCGCCCACTGTATTTATGAATGAATTCTGCCATCTCAAATTTCAACTCTAAATAAAAAGGGGATTAAAACAACGCATCGAGTGGACCAAAAAGGAACGGAGGAAGATTACCAGGTAACCCCCAGCAGAAGAAGTGTTCCGCTGCTACACCATGCCGGCAACACATGGTAAGGTAGAGGGTAGTCCGCGAGTGCCAACCTTGTGTTCCATGGGGGCGCACAAATTAACTTTAGGGTCTCTTCCTCTGTAAAAAATACATACTAACAATAAAATATAACAAGAAAAATCCAAAATACGCTGAAATTTCAGTTTTTAGCAAAACGGGATAAAAATTTAAGGTGTGTTCGAGAATATCATAATTTGTACAAATTATTAGTATCACCCACTTGCTAGTGTTCGTTTACTCCAAAAAGCTAGTAACAAGAGAGACTATTTTGATAGTTCAATGATGGAGTACTTACAAGTTTTTACTGGAGAAATTTTTGCCAGTAAGAATTTGCAAGTAATAACATATGTTTTGAAACATATTTTATAAAAACAAAACAAAATTATAGAATAACAATTGATCATGAAACGTTTTTGTTTTTATGAAGAAAAACAATTGTATTGCTCTGTAGTGAACTTTTACCAATTTATTAAAAAGAAGAAGACAGTTTTGGTGATTTGCAATGCAAGGTGAAATTGACAGGTAACATAGTTGTATCCGCACTAGTTGTTATTTTGAAAGATATCAACTTAGTCATTGTGATATTAATTTCATAAACCGAAGGGTTTTTGCAGTATCCGCCTTAGGGTGCAGGCAGAGTGCCGGCTGACGACCGAGCCGAGCCGAACCGAACTTATTGCTGACTGAAAAAAAAATGTGGTTCAATACAAATTAGTGCAAATCGGCGTCGAGATGGCAGAGTAAAAGCCGAACTGAACCGAGCTGAAAGCTGATTGAATGGGCAAAACTGTTTTAGAGACTTTTTTGTGACCGATTGTGGCTGATGTTTGATTGTATGTGTTAATATTTAAGTTGCTGTGGCTGATATTTGATTGTACGTGTAAAGATTTAAGTTGTTTGTAATTTATAAATGTTTCTTGATGTTTTGATGCTATTGAAATAATTCTTTTTGTTTTGTTTGACACATATATATGTGTGTATACTCTTGCTCGTGGTATAATGATTAGGGAATTCAAAAAACCGGGTTTTTCCAATGAGACGGTTTTACGGATTTTGCAATTTTTACGAAACCGGTTTTCGGTGAAACCGTCGCGACAAAACCGGTGAAACCGGTTTGCCACGCAATATTCAGTATTTAGTTTATTGTGACAATGAAAGCACTATTTTATAAAGAAAAAACAGTTTTAACTAACTTTTTTTCTATTAGTTTGCCACAACAGCTTCTAATAACATTTGTTTGTTGAAATTTAAAGTATTTTAAACTTCTTAATATGTTATATTATCTGTTTATTATTAACACAAAATACTTTTCCTTCATTGCACACCAACAACTTCTCCTGCATCTTCCATGCTTTGTTTATTTTGTTTACAAAATAAGCACCAATTTCAGCCGGCACTCTGCCATCCCATAAATTGAAACAAGTCTGCAATAAGTTCGGTTCGGCTCGGTCGTCAGCCGGCACTCTGCCTGCACCCTTAGGCGCGAACATATGAGAACACATTTCTTGAAACGTTACCTCAGATAAAGACAATATACCCCTGGTGGTCTGAATTAGTCATTTGATGGTAAAACATTTTGTTACCCAAATATTAAAGCTGGTTCATGTAGGTAATCAGTTCTTCAAGTCTTTGCCAAGATATACCATTAAGTTTTAAGCCACGCTTCTGGGGATTGGGGTCATTGAAAGCCTTGCTGTTTAAACAATCAAAGTCAAGTTTTTTTAACTAATTTTAATTGACTTCTCCTAAATTAGCGGTTTTCATTAACGGATTTAATTGCAGCAGCAACTTAATTGCTTATGGTTTGAACAGCTATGCTCAAACGCATCTTTTCAAAATTGGTTAATTTTTAATTTGGTATTTTTTGTGGCTTTATTTCTAATAGACTTGAAAATATGGGGTAAATAATACAGCAAGTAAGCCGATTGGTTTTATGAAAAAATTAAGGATTTTCGGGGAATGCGCCCAATAGCTCGTAACATTTTCTGTTGTTCGGACCTTGGTCACATGTTACTGCTCGCACATTTAGTCCAATATTGGTCACAACATCCAAATCCTAAATTAATAATTTATACAGTATATCTGCTTTAACCGAAGTAGTCGTCACAACATAATTTAAAACGAATTTCCAATTTTTGACCATTCCTCTAATTATAAAAACACAAACCTTACTACCCATTTCATTAATTCTCGTATCCAATATCGACAACTCCATCTATATCATCTGCACAGTTATTATATGTAAAATTTCTTCTAATAGATATGTACTTCGTCAAAAAGTAGAATGCACTCCCTCTCTCTACAGGCTGCTTTTTGCATAATGCGTTGTTTTAAAAAGGGGATTAAAACAACGCATCGAGTGGACCAAAAAGGAACGGAGGAAGATTACCAGGTAACCCCCAGCAGAAGAAGTGTTCCGCTGCAACACCATGCCGGCAACACATCGTAAGGTAGAGGGTAGTCCGCGAGTGCCAACCTTGTGTTCCATGGGGGCGCACAAATTAACTTTAGGGTCTCTTCCTCTGTAAAAAATACATACTAACAATAAAATATAACAAGAAAAATCCAAAATGCGCTGAAATTTCAGTTTTTAGCAAAACGGGATAAAAATTTAAGGTGTGTTCGAGAATATCATAATTTGTACAAATTATTAGTATCACCCACTTGCTAGTGTTCGTTTACTCCAAAAAGCTGGTAACAAGAGAGACTATTTTGATAGTTCAATGATGGAGTACTTACAAGTTTTTACTGGAGAAATTTTTGCCAGTAAGAATTTGCAAGTAATAACATATGTTTTGAAACATGTTTTATAAAAACAAAACAAAATTATAGAATAACAATTGATCATTAAACGTTTTTGTTTTTATGAAGAAAAACAATTGTATTGCTCTGTAGTGAACTTTTACCAATTTATTAAAAAGAAGAAGACAGTTTTGGTGATTTGCAATGCAATGTTCTGTTCAAACCGCGTATTCATTTACATATCAAATCAACTGTTTTCATACAAAAGTTTTTTATTCTTGCAAGTCTTTACTGGATGTCGGTCGCGTACTTTTTGTGATACTTTTTTTCTCTCTTACTCTCCGAAAACCCGTTGCCTGCTAATTTTCACTGGAAAAGTACTCGAACACATCATGTTTGTTAAAATATTTTGCAATTCCACCTGGAGCAAGTCAATTTACGTCAAGTAACTCTATCGCACCATGAAGGGTGTGAAACGAAATGTCGGATGAGAGACGACTCTTTATGACATTACTATATTTATCGGAGAAGTTTTTACTAATCTTATTTTCAGATCCATATTATGCACTCCCAGCCGCAACACATCTGTCAAGAGGTTAAATTAAAAAAGTATATATTTCATTTATTAATTTGTTTAACAACAATAAACAAAAAGAGGTCATTCAGATTACCAAAAAAAAAATATAAAGTTAATGAAACGAAAAAAGAACACT
Organism: Phaonia tiefii; assembly: GCA_963931995.1. Taxonomy (NCBI): domain Eukaryota; kingdom Metazoa; phylum Arthropoda; class Insecta; order Diptera; family Muscidae; genus Phaonia; species Phaonia tiefii. Next base: position 113,265,719 of record OZ008368.1, on the reverse strand, counting down.
GTACAAATATATTTAAAGTTACAGCTAATTTTCAGTCGGTGCTACAAAAGAGTGTCCACCCTTCGTATGGTTGTATACATGGGAACTTGGATTTTAAGCTACGTTTTCTGAATTGTCCATTGAATGGAGGTGTACGCCTGAGGAAGTGGTCACTGTTTGGAGGTTTCACTGTAACAATAGGAGCAAATAAGTTACGGAGCAAATATCACTAGTTGTGCTAGTGTAGGGCAAACCTTACCTATTTTATTTTTGTACAAATTGAAATATATTGGTCTGCACCGAAGTGTTAGATTTGTTACTGTTTTAAAATTTTGACTTTTTCAACATTCGCTAGTTTATATTTATAAGTCGCCCATGTAGAATGCTTCCGTAGTAAAGTCAGTATAAGTAAATTCAGCATTTCCATCCGTTGCTTATAACAGATGTTATTCTCAACAAACCAAGGTGAAATTGACAGGTAACATAGTTGTATCCGCACTAGTTGTTATTTTGAAAGATATCAACTTAGTCATTGTGATATTAATTTCATAAACCGAAGGGTTTTTGCAGTATCCGCCTTAGGGTGCAGGCAGAGTGCCGGCTGACGACCGAGCTGAGCCGAACCGAACTTATTGCTGACTGAAAAAAAATATGTGGTTCAATACAAATTAGTGCAAATCGGCGTCGAGATGGCAGAGTAAAAGCCGAACTGAACCGAGCTGAAAGCTGATTGAATGGGCAAAACTGTTTTAGAGACTTTTTTGTGACCGATTGTGGCTGATGTTTGATTGTATGTGTTAAAATTTAAGTTGCTGTGGCTGATATTTGATTGTATGTGTAAAGATTTAAGTTGTTTGTAATTTATAAATGTTTCTTGATGTTTTGATGCTATTGAAATAATTCTTTTTGTTTTGTTTGACACATATATATGTGTGTATATTCTTGCTCGTGGTATAATGATTAGGGAATTCAAAAAACCGGGTTTTTCCAATGAGACGGTTTTACGGATTTTGCAATTTTTACGAAACCGGTTTTCGGTGAAACCGTCGCGACAAAACCGGTGAAACCGGTTTGCCCCGCAATATTCAGTATTTAGTTTATTGTGACAATGAAAGCACTATTTTATAAAGAAAAAACAGTTTTAACTAACGTTTTTTCTATTAGTTTGCCACAACAGCTTCTAATAACATTTGTTTGTTGAAATTTAAAGTATTTTAAACTTCTTAATATGTTATATTATCTGTTTATTATTAACACAAAATACTTTTCCTTCATTGCACACCAACAACTTCTCCTGCATCTTCCATGCTTTGTTTATTTTGTTTACAAAATAAGCACCAATTTCAGCCGGCACTCTGCCATCCCATAAATTGAAACAAGTCAGCAATAAGTTCGGTTCGGCTCGGTCGTCAGCCGGCACTCTGCCTGCACCCTTAGGCGCGAACATATGAGAACACATTTCTTGAAACGTTACCTCAGATAAAGACAATATACCCCTGGTGGTCTGAATTAGTCATTTGATGGTAAAACATTTTGTTACCCAAATATTAAAGCTGGTTCATGTAGGTAATCAGTTCTTCAAGTCTTTGCCAAGATATACCATTAAGTTTTAAGCCACGCTTCTGGGGATTGGGGTCATTGAAAGCCTTGCTGTTTAAACAATCAAAGTCAAGTTTTTTTAACTAATTTTAATTGACTTCTCCTAAATTAGCGGTTTTCATTAACGGATTTAATTGCAGCAGCAACTTAATTGCTTATGGTTTGAACAGCTATGCTCAAACGCATCTTTTCAAAATTTGTTAATTTTTAATTTGGTATATTTTGTGGCTTGATTTCTAATAGACTTGAAAATATGGGGTAAATAATACAGCAAGTAAGCCGATTGGTTTTATGAAAAAATTAAGGATTTTCGGGGAATGCGCCCAATAGCTCGTAACATTTTCTGTTGTTCGGACCTTGGTCACATGTTACTGCTCGCACATTTAGTCCAATATTGGTCACAACATCCAAATCCTAAATTAATAATTTATACAGAATATCTCCTTTAACCGAAGTAGTCGTCACAACATAATTTAAAACGAATTTCCAATTTTTGACCATTCCTATAATTATAAAAACACAAACCTTAGTACCCATTTCATTAATTCTCGTATCCAATATCGACAACTCCATCTATAACATCTGCACAGTTATTATATGTCAAATTTCTTTTAATAGATATGTACTTCGTCAAAAAGTAGAATGCACTCCCTCTCTCTACAGGCTGCTTTTTGCATAAATATGCCTAAATTGTTCCCTGGCTGCAAGTTCTTAATATAGCTCTACCTACTTAAAGAAGAAGGGTTTGGAAGGTTCAGTTTTAAAGTATTTCAGAAATATAAGTACGTAGATGTAGATCTATAATAAATTCTTTGATCGAAACTTTTCTCGTGATCTGCTCAACGAGCATTTTTTCCCCTATTTTATTTTATTAGAATGTGTTGATATATTTTCCTTATTCGGCCTCCGGTATAATCTACCCAAAGTTTTCCAAATCAAGCTCAAGGCCAAGAGTTTCCCCCAAAAAGTTAATCAATAAGTTCAATCTTAATTTTATTTGATATTTCGTCTATCATCGAAAGGCATCATCAGGAATATCTACAAATAACAAATTTACATACAGTCATACATATGTATAAATATACATACACATCTAGAAAAATGTAAACAACTTACAAATTGGCAAATAAGTACAACTTATTGCTCTCTACCGCTTCGACTGTCTCCTAGCTCTTCCCACATTGCACTAACGATCCCCCTACTTCTTACACCGTTGGTTCCTAATCAGAAGTCTATATCTTCGATATCTGTTTATTCGTCTCGCTGTTGATGTATTCATGATATGAAGCATCTCAAGAGTCATTCGTTTGTTGTAATTGTTCTCACACTGTAAAACATGAAAATTATCCGAATCAGCTTAGTGCTGTTCTCTCGCACAGTGGGAGGTTAGTGCAGTTTTTGTGCGTAAAATTATTATATCTGTTCATTAAATCAAATTTGTGGGCTGCGAGTCGGGTTTTCAATTTTCTCTTCGTTGTTCCTATATAATATATATTAGGTTCGACTTTTCCATGTTGTCAACTTTGGACTTTAATTTTAATTTAATTAGGTTCGACTTTTCCATGTTGTCAACTTTGGACTTTAGTTTTGTAAACATTTTCTGTAGCGTATTATTGGATTTGTGTGCCATTTTATATTCAATGTTGTCCATACACTTTGCCCTTTCCAGTCTTTCAGACAGATTTGGAACAGACTACTGATCTAAATATGGCGGGACTATTCTCACTTTTCAATGTTCGGCTGTTTTTCATAATCAATTTTTCGATAGTTCTTTGGGGAAACTATTCTGGCATAAGATTTTCCTTATTCTATTAAAGTTCTCCTTATGAAAATCTTGATGGCTTACGTCAATGACTCTATTTACAAAATTCGCTGCAGTATTAAAAATGGTTCTTTTTGGATGTCGTGAGTAAAAGTTAACAATCTGCCTGATGCCGTAGGATTTTGATACCAGTCCAGGATGACGTTGTTATTTCTTCTGATAACCATGGTATCTAGATACGCAATTGTCTCATTATTGCGAAAAATATTGTCCAAGTTCCTGGTGGAATTCTTGATAAAATTTGGTATAATACCAGCTCTTCGGCATCGTATTAAGAATATTATGGTCGAGTTCGTATTAAGTTGTTTATTACGATCCATCCTATATTTGTTCATATGTTTTCCAACGTCTGTATGCTTTAGTTTTAGTTGGTTGTTTGTAAACCATTTCTCTTGTATTATTACGGCGTGCTCTCCGTCAGTTATGTGTTAATATATTTTCTGTGGTAATGCAAATATTTTACCGTGGGATAGTAGCCATTCTATATTGTCTGGTATTTCAACTGTGGTCTTATTGCAGAACCAATTAGGATTGTACTTTATATCCAGCTCCCTCATTTTCTGTTCCTTCAAAATTTCGAATTTCCTCTTATGTTTCCCCCTTACCCCAATTTGTGTTCTTCTGTATATGATACTTTCACTACTCAAACATTGTGCTACCTTCTCTGCTGTAAGTTTCTCACCAATAACAGCTGTGAGTCTCTCAGTGTTCGTCCTACGCATACCATGTTTGTGTTTTATCAAAATATTCAGGATCTTGTGAAAATTGTCGATGTGGGAATGAATGTTCTCCGTAGATGCTCAGAAATTGTCTCATTATTGCTAAAAACATTGTCCAAGTTCCTGGTGGAATTCTTGATAAAATTTGGTGTAATATGGTCGAATTCGTATTAAGTTGTTTGTTACGTTCCATCCTATATTTGGATGTATGTTTTAGTTTTAGTTGTTTGTAAACCATTTTTCTTGTATTATTACGGCATGCTCTCCTTCAGTTATGTGTTGATATATTTTTCTTATTCGGCCTCGGTTTTAATCTTCCCAATTTTATCGAATAAAATTAAGATTGAACTTATTGATTAACTTTTTGGGGGAAATCCTTGGCCTTGAGCTTGATTTGGAAAGCTTTGGGAAGCTTTATTAGAATTTTACAAAACGTTTTTTCATTCGGATTGATATTCAATCCATCAATTTCGTCGTCAATGGATTTTGAATCCTTTATCTTTTTTTCTAATTTTTTCACATTTTAACAATCAGATAAGTGCAAGCTAGGAACGCCGCCTCGCTTTAAACACTTCTTTCCCATACAGCCTAGCGAGAAGTGTCTATCGCACAAAAATACTTTAATAAAGGGGACCTTTCCACAAACTCTTCATTAAAGTTCACACTCATTAAATAAAGTTCAGTCAAAAAATGGAAAACTGGAGAATTTTATTTTCGGAAAGCTTCTTTTAGATCTGCGGAAAACTGCATTTGTTGCCTACTTTACTCACTGACATATCGTCGTACCGGAGTTATCTGCACGTATATCACAAAATCCAAAAAAATTGAGATAAGAACACTTTCTAAGGTAATTTTTCGAGATCTATCAATCTGTCTAGTCCCCAGGTCGCTACCTCTTATAGATTATGAAATAGTTAGGCGTTTTATAATCGTATATCCATAAAAACAAAAAATAAAACGCGTTATAACATCGTATACAACAATTTGGTGGATATACAATGAAAAATACAGGGTGGACCAAAAGTCACGCCTGCGTGTAAAAATTGAATAACTTTTTTGTTTATTAATATTTTTTATTTTTTTTTTTCAGATTTTATTCATCGATTCGTGTTACACCACCATGCAAAATTTAACGACTGAGCAACGAACGAAAGTGGTAGAATTTTCCAATGGGCGCTCAATTAATAATTCAATTAATAATCAATAATTGGCCAGCACGTTCACCGGATTTAACTGCCCCTGATTATTTTCTATGGGGTTATGTATGTAAACAAGCCTCAAACTATAGAGCAGCTAAAGAACAACATTGAAGCTGAGATCAGGGCAATATAGCCTGAAACCTTGCGTGCAGTTATGCAAAACGCCTGTTTAAGAGCCCAATTGTGCATCGATGAAAATGGTGGTCATCTCTCTGACATTATTTTTCATAATTCAAATTTAGGCCATACAAAGATAATATTATATTTTAAAAAAAAAATCAATAAAAAATAATAATAAACAAAAAAGTTATTCAATTTTTACACGCAGGCGCGACTTTTGGTCCACCCTGTATATGAAATTTGAGAATTGAAAAATTGTTACGTCATCTCCACGTATGTATGTGCAAATAATACGTATATTACTCATGAAAGAAATGCGTGGTAAGTATTATTTTAACAACTTTAATAAAAATTAAAAAAAAACTGAATTATAATCATAAACTTAATTTTTTATTCTTTATCAATAAATAATCAATATTCCTCCAGCTTGAGGTCAGATTTGCTGTTGTTGTATTTATTTTCCCCGATATTTCCCTACTCCATTGTGTAGCATCATCAGGAGATATAAACAATATAATATACAACAACAGCAAATCTGGCCTCAAGCTCGAAGAATATTGATTATTTATTCATAAACTTAATTAATTTTTCAATTTCAATACTCCATAGAACAGTAATTGTTATAAACTAAAATATTTATAAAAATCAAAATATAAAGACAAATTTATACCACTCGAACACAAGTTTTCACTATGAAAATTCGGCTGAATATAAACAATAAAAAACTTTAAAAAACAATTTTTTCTCTGGATATTAAGTTAGAAAAGTACTTAACTTCTTCTTCCGGAAGATAAATTTACAGGCTTCCAATGTCTTTTTTTCTCTGATGAAATTGTATTTAGGACTGAATTATCAAACTCAAGTTCAAAAAGATTGTTTGGTAATTTGTCAGCAAATAGGCGATGTATATTGACTTTTAATTAATTGTTTTTATATACATATTTTTGAAAAAATATTATTAAAAATGTCGGAATTATTCTACACCTGAACTTTTTAACTATAATCATCAATTCAATCATTTTTTGTAAGATTCTACTACTGGGTCATATCTTACCCAAAGCACTGTAACGTCAGTAATACTAAATACCTACTGAGGGAACAATAAAACAAATGAAATAGCCACAATATAATTATCAATCTTAGTGTTTCTAAAAAACAAATGTAAAAGTAACCATTTTTAACATGTTTCTTTTAGTTCATTGCCACGTATATCCCACATTTTGAACAATTCACAAAATGTGGCGTATACGATTAAATGACAAAATTTTTCTGAAGGAAAAAATTGCTATAACTCAAAAAAGTGTCTCCATGACCACTGATATTATTCCATATAGCAATGAAGAATCCCCACCATTACATCTAAAAAAATATTGAAACACTTTTTTCGTACCAATTTTTTGATATACCTTTCTGAAACTTTAAATTCAATTTCCCAAAAAAAAACTTGTTTGGATGTACGTGCAGATAACTCCGGTACGACGATATGTAGTTGTTAAGACACAATAATAATGGAATATCAAAAAAGATTTCAAAACACAGCTATTTAAACATCTAAATACGAACTTGATCTTCAAAATCACGTTAATTGACTAATTGTCGTGCCAACGCAAATATCAGTGAAAATTGAAAAAAAATGCATCAGAAAAGAATATTCTTAAAAAACAATGCAAAAAATACCGTTAGCAAAGGCATAATCTTAAAAAAAGGCACACAATCGTATTTACAATAGGCCCTAGTCTATGTCCAACACAAAATATTTTATGTATGTATGGATGTGTGTGTATGAATGGTTTTCTTTTATTATGCTGTTTTTCTCTTTTTGTTTCTCCCACTCCATGAGCAATTGAGAAGGAACTTGTAACTTTTCATTCCCTTATTACTCTCCCCCCTCATCCAAACAGCACACAATTTCTGTTTGATTTACTTGTTCAGAGTGCAACATCTTTATACATTCTAAGGCCTTTGGTTGAGTGTAACCGAGTATGTTTCTAAGATTCAATATAGGTATTCATTCAAGCTCTTAATTACCTTTTATAACTACTATTATAACTTGTAAATTTATTATTGTAATTAAGTTGAATATTAAAGATATTAATATTAATGGATAATTATTATGACCTAATAAATAATTGACATGGTATATTCATGAGTATTTATAATCGTAAACATTTTAAAAACATTTGTGTTTCATTATAAAATAATGCGAGTAATGAATAACCGATTGTATTTTAGATTATCTCACGAAATCAACAGCGCTACATTCAATGAGTTTTCTAATTCACTGGCGATGTGGTAACACCTATTTGTTACCGGTACCTGTTCGATTTCTATGAACACATTAGTACCTGTTGCATTGGAAAATAAAAAACAGCGTTCAATCATATGATGAAGTTACATTTAATTAATATTAATATGTACTTAAAATTATTTAAAGACATGTGCAAGCACATGTGTCATTATTTTCTTGCTTAATAATTTTTGTTTTATTCCCACAAAAAATAAAGAGAATGAAAAGCAACAGACACATGTATATACATACATTGTTATTTTCGTACAAACGCTACACAAGTTCACACAATTTTCGTTGCTCTCTTGCTATCTCATTTTATATACGTATAATATATATCATTTTTATATACGTCATTTTTATATACGGAAGGTTCAGTTTTAAAGTATTTCAGAAATATAAGTACGTAGATGTAGATCTATAATAAATTCTTTGATCGAAACTTTTCTCGTGATCTGCTCAACGAGCATTTTTTCCCCTATTTTATTTTATTAGAAAGTGTTGATATATTTTCCTTATTCGGCCTCCGGTATAATCTACCCAAAGTTTTCCAAATCAAGCTCAAGGCCAAGAGTTTCCCCCAAAAAGTTAATCAATAAGTTCAATCTTAATTTTATTTGATATTTCGTCTATCATCGAAAGGCATCATCAGGAATATCTACAAATAACAAATTTACATACAGTCATACATATGTATAAATATACATACACATCTAGAAAAATGTAAACAACTTACAAATTGGCAAATAAGTACAACTTATTGCTCTCTACCGCTTCGACTGTCTCCTAGCTCTTCCCACATTGCACTAACGATCCCCCTACTTCTTACACCGTTGGTTCCTAATCAGAAGTCTATATCTTCGATATCTGTTTATTCGTCTCGCTGTTGATGTATTCATGATATGAAGCATCTCAAGAGTCATTCGTTTGTTGTAATTGTTCTCACACTGTAAAACATGAAAATTATCCGAATCAGCTTAGTGCTGTTCTCTCGCACAGTGGGAGGTTAGTGCAGTTTTTGTGCGTAAAATTATTATATCTGTTCATTAAATCAAATTTGTGGGCTGCGAGTCGGGTTTTCAATTTTCTCTTCGTTGTTCCTATATAATATATATTAGGTTCGACTTTTCCATGTTGTCAACTTTGGACTTTAATTTTAATTTAATTAGGTTCGACTTTTCCATGTTGTCAACTTTGGACTTTAGTTTTGTAAACATTTTCTGTAGCGTATTATTGGATTTGTGTGCCATTTTATATTCAATGTTGTCCATACACTTTGCCCTTTCCAGTCTTTCAGACAGATTTGGAACAGACTACTGATCTAAATATGGCGGGACTATTCTCACTTTTCAATGTTCGGCTGTTTTTTATAATCAATTTTTCGATAGTTCTTTGGGGAAACTATTCTGGCATAAGATTTTCCTTATTATATTAAAGTTCTCCTTATGAAAATCTTGATGGCTTACGTCAATGACTCTATTTACAAAATTCGCTGCAGTATTAAAAATGGTTCTTTTTGGATGTCGTGAATAAAAGTTAACAATCTGCCTGATGCCGTAGGATTTTGATACCAGTCCAGGATGACGTTGTTATTTCTTCTGATAACCATGGTATCTAGATACGCAATTGTCTCATTATTGCGAAAAATATTGTCCAAGTTCCTGGTGGAATTCTTGATAAAATTTGGTATAATACCAGCTCTTCGGCATCGTATTAAGAATATTATGGTCGAGTTCGTATTAAGTTGTTTATTACGATCCATCCTATATTTGTTCATATGTTTTCCAACGTCTGTATGCTTTAGTTTTAGTTGGTTGTTTGTAAACCATTTCTCTTGTATTATTACGGCGTGCTCTCCGTCAATTATGTGTTAATATATTTTCTGTGGTAATGCAAATATTTTACCGTGGGATAGTAGCCATTCTATATTGTCTGGTATTTCAACTGTGGTCTTATTGCAGAACCAATTAGGATTGTACTTTATATCCAGCTCCCTCATTTTCTGTTCCTTCAAAATTTCGAATTTCCTCTTATGTTTCCCCCTTACCCCAATTTGTGTTCTTCTGTATATGATACTTTCACTACTCAAACATTGTGCTACCTTCTCTGCTGTAAGTTTCTCACCAATAACAGCTGTGAGTCTCTCAGTGTTCGTCCTACGCATACCATGTTTGTGTTTTATCAAAATATTCGGGATCTTGTGAAAATTGTCGATGTGGGAATGAATGTTCTCCGTAGATGCTCAGAAATTGTCTCATTATTGCTAAAAACATTGTCCAAGTTCCTGGTGGAATTCTTGATAAAATTTGGTGTAATATGGTCGAATTCGTATTAAGTTGTTTGTTACGTTCCATCCTATATTTGGATGTATGTTTTAGTTTTAGTTGTTTGTAAACCATTTTTCTTGTATTATTACGGCATGCTCTCCTTCAGTTATGTGTTGATATATTTTTCTTATTCGGCCTCGGTTTTAATCTTCCCAATTTTATCGAATAAAATTAAGATTGAACTTATTGATTAACTTTTTGGGGGAAATCCTTGGCCTTGAGCTTGATTTGGAAAGCTTTGGGAAGCTTTATTAGAATTTTACAAAACGTTTTTTCATTCGGATTGATATTCAATCCATCAATTTCGTCGTCAATGGATTTTGAATCCTTTATCTTTTTTTCTAATTTTTTCACATTTTAACAATCAGATAAGTGCAAGCTAGGAACGCCGCCGCGAGAAGTGTCTATCGCACAAAAATACTTTAATAAAGGGGACCTTTCCACAAATTCTTCATTAAAGTTCACACTCATTAAATAAAGTTCAGTCAAAAAATGGAAAACTGGAGAATTTTATTTTCGGAAAGCTTCTTTTAGATCTGCGGAAAACTGCATTTGTTGCCTACTTTACTCACTGACATATCGTCGTACCGGAGTTATCTGCACGTATATCACAAAATCCAAAAAAATTGAGATAAGAACACTTTCTAAGGTAATTTTTCGAGATCTATCAATCTGTCTAGTCCCCAGGTCGCTACCTCTTATAGATTATGAAATAGTTAGGCGTTTTATAATCGTATATCCATAAAAACAAAAAATAAAACGCGTTATAACATCGTATACAACAATTTGGTGGATATACAATGAAAAATACAGGGTGGACCAAAAGTCACGCCTGCGTGTAAAAATTGAATAACTTTTTTTTCATTTTATTCATCGATTCGTGTTACACCACCATGCAAAATTTAACGACTGAGCAACGAACGAAAGTGGTAGAATTTAACTTTTCCAATGGGCGCTCAATTAATAATTCAATTAATAATCAATTAATAATCAATAATTGGCCAGCACGTTCACCGGATTTAACTGCCCCTGATTATTTTCTATGGGGTTATGTATGTAAACAAGCCTCAAACTATAGAGCAGCTAAAGAACAACATTGAAGCTGAGATCAGGGCAATATAGCCTGAAACCTTGCGTGCAGTTATGCAAAACGCCTGTTTAAGAGCCCAATTGTGCATCGATGAAAATGGTGGTCATCTCTCTGACATTATTTTTCATAATTCAAATTTAGGCCATACAAAGATAATATTATATTTTAAAAAAAAAATCAATAAAAAATAATAATAAACAAAAAAGTTATTCAATTTTTACACGCAGGCGCGACTTTTGGTCCACCCTGTATATGAAATTTGAGAATTGAAAAATTGTTACGTCATCTCCACGTATGTATGTGCAAATAATACGTATATTACTCATGAAAGAAATGAGTGGTAAGTATTATTTTAACAACTTTAATAAAAATTAAAAAAAAACTGAATTATAATCATAAACTTAATTTTTTATTCTGTTGTTCGACCTTTTCTTTATCAATAAATAATCAATATTCCTCCAGCTTGAGGTCAGATTTGCTGTTGTTGTATTTATTTCCCCGATATTTCCCTACTCCATTGTGTAGCATCATCAGGAGATATAAACAATATAATATACAACAACAGCAAATCTGGCCTCAAGCTCGAAGAATATTGATTATTTATTCATAAACTTAATTAATTTTTCAATTTCAATACTCCATAGAACAGTAATTGTTATAAACTAAAATATTTATAAAAATCAAAATATAAAGACAAATTTATACCACTCGAACACAAGTTTTCACTATGAAAATTCGGCTGAATATAAACAATAAAAAACTTTAAAAAACAATTTTTTCTCTGGATATTAAGTTAGAAAAGTACTTAACTTCTTCTTCCGGAAGATAAATTTACAGGCTTCCAATGTCTTTTTTTCTCTGATGAAATTGTATTTAGGACTGAATTATCAAACTCAAGTTCAAAAAGATTGTTTGGTAATTTGTCAGCAAATAGGCGATGTATATTGACTTTTAATTAATTGTTTTTATATACATATTTTTGAAAAAATATTATTAAAAATGTCGGAATTATTCTACACCTGAACTTTTTAACTATAATCATAAATTCAATCATTTTTTGTAAGATTCTACTACTGGGTCATATCTTACCCAAAGCACTGTAACGTCAGTAATACTAAATACCTACTGAGGGAACAATAAAACAAATGAAATAGCCACAATATAATTATCAATCTTAGTGTTTCTAAAAAACAAATGTAAAAGTAACCATTTTTAACATGTTTCTTTTAGTTCATTGCCACGTATATCCCACATTTTGAACAATTCACAAAATGTGGCGTATACGATTAAATGACAAAATTTTTCTGAAGGAAAAAATTGCTATAACTCAAAAAAGTGTCTCCATGACCACTGATCTTATTCCATATAGCAATGAAGAATCCCCACCATTACATCTAAAAAAATATTGAAACACTTTTTTCGTACCAATTTTTTGATATACCTTTCTGAAACTTTAAATTCAATTTCCCAAAAAAAAACTTGTTTGGATGTACGTGCAGATAACTCCGGTACGACGATATGTAGTTGTTAAGACACAATAATAATGGAATATCAAAAAAGATTTCAAAACACAGCTATTTAAACATCTAAATACGAACTTGATCTTCAAAATCACGTTAATTGACTAATTGTCGTGCCAACGCAAATATCAGTGAAAATTGAAAAAGAATGCATCAGAAAAGAATATTCTTAAAAAACAATGCAAAAAATACCGTTAGCAAAGGCATAATCTTAAAAAAAGGCACACAATCGTATTTACAATAGGCCCTAGTCTATGTCCAACACAAAATATTTTATGTATGTATGGATGTGTGTGTATGAATGGTTTTCTTTTATTATGCTGTTTTTCTCTTTTTGTTTCTCCCACTCCATGAGCAATTGAGAAGGAACTTGTAACTTTTCATTCCCTTATTACTCTCCCCCCTCATCCAAACAGCACACAATTTCTGTTTGATTTACTTGTTCAGAGTGCAACATCTTTATACATTCTAAGGCCTTTGGTTGAGTGTAACCGAGTATGTTTCTAAGATTCAATATAGGTATTCATTCAAGCTCTTAATTACCTTTTATAACTACTATTATAACTTGTAAATTTATTATTGTAATTAAGTTGAATATTAAAGATATTAATATTAATGGATAATTATTATGACCTAATAAATAATTGACATGGTATATTCATGAGTATTTATAATCGTAAACATTTTAAAAACATTTGTGTTTCATTATAAAAAAATGCGAGTAATGAATAACCGATTGTATTTTAGATTATCTCACGAAATCAACAGCGCTACATTCAATGAGTTTTCTAATTCACTGGCGATGTGGTAACACCTATTTGTTACCGGTACCTGTTCGATTTCTATGAACACATTAGTACCTGTTGCATTGGAAAATAAAAAACAGCGTTCAATCATATGATGAAGTTACATTTAATTAATATTAATATGTACTTAAAATTATTTAAAGACATGTGCAAGCACATGTGTCATTATTTTCTTGCTTAATAATTTTTGTTTTATTCCCACAAAAAATAAAGAGAATGAAAAGCAACAGACACATGTATATACATACATTGTTATTTTCGTACAAACGCTACACAAGTTCACACAATTTTCGTTGCTCTCTTGCTATCTCATTTTTATATACGTATAACCATAGTAAAATAACCAATTAGTCGCAGTAGATACAACAACAATTCTGGGCAACAACAACAGACATTTTGTTTCTGTTTAGGTTCTCCTCATGTTTAAATCAATACATACGTATACCAACAAATAAATGTAAATAGAAAAGTACAAAAACAAAACCGTTGAATCTCACAGAAACCATTGTAAACAGCTGTCTACTGCGTTTACCTACTCTTCTACCAGAGTAGAATGGTGCTCCGCACCCACACAAGACAACTATTCGCTGCCGCTACATCAATCGCTATTGCAGTCGGGCAAATCTGTGTTCAATATAGGGGTGGGTAACCCGTATCATTTAGGGGTATGGAAAATAGATGTTGTCCGAATATACGTTGTCCGAAAATTTCGTACAAATCGGTCCAGCCGTTTCAGATGAGTTTAACGCCAAACAATCTGTGATCGCAGTCAGACAAACTTTGTTTGGATGTGTTCACTTTGTGAGTTTAGTCCCTACCCGCGCCTATAGATGTTAACACATCAAAAATTAAAACCCGTAAGCAAAAAAAAAGGACGCGTCTTTTTTAAAAATTATTATCTGATTTAGTTGTGCTCCGTGAATTTAACTTTATTTTCGTATTTTGAAAGTTTAAATAGTGCTTGTTGGGTTAATAGTGCGAAGATAAGATAAATTACATTGCTTGATATAATTGTGTGTTCAGTGCAGTGATTGGTTATACTGTTTTTGTAATATTGTGTGCAATTGGAAATTCTGTTGATCCTGTAAAACACAAACAACAACAATATTTGTTTGTCATTGTTGAGAACGTCTAACGTTGTAGTTGTTTGATTTTTGTTTTATCTTTCATTCTCTTTGTTTCGTTATTTGTGTGTTAGAGTTGCCATCTGGTTTTGGGAATTAATATCAAAGGGATAATAAGTTCATACGATTTTGGTAATTTTGTCGATTTTGGAATTCTGATTTTAGTATTTGTTTCTTATTTATTTATTTTTTACTCTGATTTAATTATGATGACTTGCATGAACAAAGACAGGTTAGTGTGATGGCTTGGTACATGTCAAATGTGTTGGCCTTTATGCAAGAGTCATGACAAGGGTCTCCGTTGGTGTTACCTGGATTGTAGAAAATTAGATGTGGAGTTCTACAAATGTTTCAGGAGCATGAACTCCGAGTTCTGATATAGAAAAGGAGCTTTCGGTTTTATCTGGTCGATTTTCCAAGTTTATTGGGATGTTCAATAAATATCCGGGATTGGATAAGAGAGCAGGTACACCAAAATCTTCCTCGCCGGAAAGGAAGACGGCGGCTAAGAAGGCCCCTCAATTGTTGGTAATTTAATGGACGTTAATTCTCCAGCTCCAGGTTCAAGTCCAATGAAATCTTCTGCCCCTTCTACTTTTGCTGAAGTCGTTTATGTAGTTGATATAGCTTCCACGGGCAGCGATAAGTCATCTCCTCCGGGTGATAATCCCGCCCCGGTGCCAGGACCGGGACCGAGAACGTTGACTGTAGTATCGGCAAGGAAGACAGTATTTGTGTCTAGACTTTCCCCCGACACGACCGAACAGGATATACGACTTTGCATATCGTCTAAATTATCTGGGAATAATTCTAACGATTCCATACAGTGCTTCAAGCTGAAATCAAAATGTTCAGAACGTAGGTCAGGTCGTCTTTCAAAATTATTGCACCGGATGACCTATTTGTCAAACTGGTGGACTCGGAATTTTGGCCTCACAGAACATTCGTAAGGGAATTTGAGTATCGGGATAATGGTAGGCGTGATAAGTTTGCTAAATTACCGTTTGGAAATAAGGGAGCTCCAAAAAACTAATTGGGAGTTTGAATAAGGCGTATCAGAATGTTCGCGGTTTAAATACTAAATTGTCTAGATTATTTGTTGATAGCTTTGGTTTTGAGTTTGATGTCATTGCATTTTCTGAGACATGGCTTCAACCTAATGTTTTTAATTCTGAGTTCTTCTGCAATAAGTACGTAGTTTATAGTAAAGATCGTGTTGGTAAAATTGGTGGTGGTGTTTTAATCTCAATTGAAAATTCTTTATCTTCTGAGTAAGTTACAATTAATGATATTGACTATCTTGAATTTATTGTGGTGTCCATTAATTTGGGCAATTTGAAACTGTTTGTCACGTGTTCTTATATGCCGCCATCTTCATGCTTTGAGGAATATCAAGAGCATATTGACGCTCTTGCAAATGTTATTGCGTTAGCCAGTAGAAAGGACCGTATTTTAGTATTGGGTGACTTTAACTTGCCGTCTGTGACATGGGTGTCTTTACCCGATACTAATTTTGTTACGCATATATCCGAACTTTGCTTGATTCAATTGAACGACATTCCCAATTCTATGAATCGAGTCCTTGATCTAGTTTTAGTGGATGATTCTAACAACTTAGATATTTCTCGAATGGATCCGTTAATTTCTCCTTAGGATAGTTACCTTCCAAACCTTAGAAATTAATTATACATATGAGACCATGCAGGTTGGTTGTAATCGCTCGTCGTCCTTCGTTTTCGCGTACGAACTTTATTCTTTCGACTAATATTATCTTTGATACCGACTGGCATAGTATATGTCAGTGTGATAATGCTTTTGAATTTGAAATCGCCCTGGATGAATTCTGTAATATTATTAATGGTCCAAGGGCTCTAAACAGTCTCAAGAATGTAAGGAATAGATGAATAGAAACAATAACAACATCAACTAAGGCAGTTTTCGTCAACCGCACGAAGGGCTTTTATGCCCCTCTCTGTGTGGTGCATTTGTTGTCCCCCGCTCCCTCTCCTATACAGTACAGCATAGACTGTGTTTTTTTCGTCTTCTCGTTGCTGCTCAGTGCTTAAGGCATAACACTAAGCATTGTGTGGATATCAGCGGGAAGGCGGGGGACTCACTGTTTGTGTTTACTGCTGTGAATTTGTTCTGTGTGTTTGTATGTCGCAATGGTGTGTAATTTTGTTATACATTATGGTAACATACGAGGGTTGAGAACGAATTTTTTCGGTGTGTACTCTCATATTAATATTCATCGGCCTGATGTTCTTGCTCTATGTGAAACCCAGGTGCGCGAGGATTCTGATCCACAGGATTTTCACGTTCCTGGGTACCACACTCTATCCCCTTTTATTTCCCACAGAGGCCTTGTGGTTTATATAAAAAATTGCATAATGTTCCAGAGTCAGCGACATTTCGACTCACAAGATCCAGAATTTAACTCTCTTTGGGTAAAATTCAAGATTGGAACACATGTCCTACATTTCGGATTTCTTTATAGAAGTCCTAATGCGGGAAGGGAGGCATCCTTTAATGGCTTTGACACCCTTTCCGATTCCATTTCTGAGATATTGGGGAATTATACAGACAGTGAAATCGTTGTTGCTGGTGATTTCAATGTCCATAATTCCTCCTGGTTAATGCATTCGAGCCATACAACTACGGAGGGCCAATACTCTGAGCTCTTCGCCGCTCATAATAACTTAACGCAATTGGTGAATGAACCGACGCACATTCCGTGTGTTCAAGGGCACAACCAAAATTTACTTGACCTCTTCTTAACTTCGCACCCTGAAAAGTACGAAGTTAACACGCTTGCACCTCTGGGTAATTCGGATCACTGTATCATTTCAGCGTCCTTTTCGTATTCAGCTCTTCGTCTCGCTTCAAACACAGTCCCGAAGCGAACAATTTTTATCTACGAAGAGGCACGTTGGGCTGAGCTCAACAATTTTTATCAGCATTTTAACTGGAAGCTTTGTTTTCTGGACAATGGCATAGATGCTGCTGCTGAAATGATCGAGAAGATAATTTTGATTGGTATGAATTCATTCATTCCGACGAAAATTATTTCGGTTAAACCATCGGAAAAAAGTTGGTGTAACCAGACATGCAAGAATGCTGTCAGATCCAAAGAGGACGCGTTCAGAGACTGGCGTTCTAATAAAAACGTTGATACTGAACTGCTACGCAAACAGGCAAGATCCAAGTGTGCCAAAGTACTTCGACGCGAAAAGTTTCTTCACGAACAGCGTATTCGTACTAAAGTTCTTTCTTTCCCTAGTGGAAGTAAGAACTTTTGGTCATTTGCCATAAGAATAAAGGATAGTTCTTGCAAGAAGAATAAAGGATAGTTCTTGCAAGAAGAATAAAGGATAGTCCCAACTCTTCTTAAAGATGACATAACATTCACTGAACCGGTTGATAAAGCTAACCTCTTGGCTGAAATGTTTGCAAGGAACTCTTCCTTGCCGGATAGCAATCACCCACTCCCCGTGATCAATTACGTATCTTGTTCCATGCCCAAGATATTTTTTCGAACGCGAGGAGATAAAAAGGTTCTTGCGAATCTCGTCGTAGGTAAATCCCCGGGCCCGGATGGCATATCTGCACTGGTCTTGAGTAGGTGCTCTTCGACACTGGCGTTTCCACTGCGCAATCTTTCCAACCTTGCATACCCGTGCCGGAGTCTTCCCGGCGGGTTGGAAGATTGCTAATGTCCAGCCAATGCCTAAAAAAGGTGATGTAAGTAACCCTGCAAATTACCGCCCAATTGCAATTTGTTCTGCGCTCTCGAAGGTTATGGAGAGTATGGTTAACCACCATCTAGTGAAGTATCTTGAGTCCAATGACCTTCTTAATGATCGGCAGTATGGCTTCCGTAGAATGAGATCTACTGGAGACCTGATGGCGTTCCTTTCGGAACAGTGGAGTCGATCCATCCACCGGCTTGGTGAGAGTAAGGTAGTGGCTCTTGATATTTCCAAGGCCTTTGACAGAGTATGGCACGATGCACTCTTGTCAAAGCTCGCTGCTTTTGGTGTCGGTGATAACTTCACTCGATTTATATCGAGTTTTCTCAGAGATCGCACTATACGAGTTGTTGTAGATGGGGTTTCATACGACGAGCATAAATTGACTGCAGGTGTACCACAGGGCTCTGTTCTTTCTCCTTCTCTTTTTCTTATTTTCATTGACGATCTCCTGGGTCAGACTGTGAATCCAATCTACTCTTTTGCCGATGACAGTAATCTCTGCCATTCTTATTCATTCGATCGTAGGCCAAGTCTTCAAGAGATTGAAGTCAAACGCCGGACAATGAATGAAACACTCGACCGCGATCTGGTGTCCATTGTTGAATGGGGTCGAAGGAATAGAGTAGATTTTAATGCGAGTAAGACCCAGTGTTGTTTGTTGTCGCATAAACGTATTGCTGACCCAGGTGTGTCGTCATTGTCTATGGACGGTGTGGATATTGATGAATCAGACGCTCTTGATGTTCTGGGCATGAAAATACAATGTGATGTCCGTTGGGCAAAACATGTATTTGAAGTGTCGAAAGATGCATTCAAGTGTCTAGGCTTTTTGAAGCGGTGCAAGAAATACTTCACTCCATCTGATCTTCTCAATATCTACACCACCTACATCAGGCCAAAGATGGAGTATAACTCCCATATATGGGCAGGTGCTCCTAGGACTTCTTTGGAGCTTCTCGACCGTGTCCAGAGGAGAGCGACGGTGTTAATAGGGGACAGTAGGGTATCCAACTCTATTGCCTCCCTTGAGCATCGTCGAAATGTGGGTTGCGTGTCACTGTTCTATCGATATTTCCACGGTATGTGTTCCTCGGACATCCGTCAACTTATGCCGGACGTGAGGATATTTAGCCGAAGTACGCGGCTTTCCAGGAACTCTCATCCGTTTTTTATCGAGTGGCCGATTGACCGCACTACACACTATAGAGAAAATTCGTTCTTCAGCCGTACAGTCCGTATGTGGAATAAACTTCCGGCTAGTGTATTTCCCACCAATTGTGACATACAAACATTCAAGGCAAATATGAACAGACACTACTCCCTCTTTCCACCCTCTACTACCTCAATTTTCCTTCGCCAACACAATGCACTGCATTTATAGGGGGCATCCCCTGAGTGTTGGTTTGATAAAAAAAAAAAAAAAAAAAATAAAGCTGGTCCTGATGGTATCCCGGACTCTATGTTGAAATTCTGCTCGAATTCTCTCAGCTTACAGTGGACTCTCTTATTTAACGCTTCGTTGAAGTTCGGCCATTATCCTGTACAATGGAAGAGCTCTTATATAATACCTCTCCACAAATCTGGTAGTTTAGTAAATGGTGCAAATTATAGGGGAATTGCAAAATTGAGTGTCATTCCTAAACTTTTTGAAAAGTAAGGTAATTTCTCATCATGTTTCCTCTATTTTAGATCCATGTCAACATGGCCACCGTGACTAATTTGCTTCAGTTTTCCTCTTCTATTGTTGACGGCTTTATTAATGGAGATCAAACTGATGTGATTTTTACCGATTCTAGTAAGGCTTTTGATAAAATTAACCACAATTTTTTATTATATAAACTCGGGGAAATGGGTTTTAATTGTAACATGCTGAATTGGATTAGTTCTTACTTAATTAACCGAGAACAGATGGTATCATTTGGCCGATCATTCTCAAGATCTATTTTTGTGTCATCTGGGGTGCCTCAGGGCAGTCATCGTGGCCCGGTTCTATTCTTGTTATTCATTAACGACTTACCCGCCTCCATAATGCGCTCTAAATTGTTAATGTACGCTGATGACGTGAAGATCTATTTTTCTTACAAGGATCCTTGTCAATATACTTTACTTCAGAGGGATTTGTCTACTTTCCGGACGTGGTGCGAAACCAATTTGATGGAGCTTAATTTTGCGATACTTGTGAATAGCCTTATTGCTATTTTAAGTATCATACATGTAGTATGTAACATCCATGACATAGCGTATAAGTACTTTGTAAGCCAACCATATGATTTTATAATAGGACATTAATAAAACAGAATGCAACAGAACACTACATAGTGTCAGATGTGAACATCTTAACTAAATAGTAAAATACTTAGAAAATAATAATAAAAAATTAATAACAATGTCAGAGGATGAAGGAAGTAAGTCGTCGAAGCAAATATTTTCATTTGCGGCTAGTCTGCCCGCACTAAACATGGGTAACACCAACTTGCCGATGAAGTGGAAAAGCTGGAGCAGGCAATTTAAAATTTTTCGGCTTGCATCTAACTTGGTCGAACAGTCGAATGTAAAGAAGATGGCTATATTGTTACACCATATGGGACCTGACGCGTTAGAAGTATTCAACTCCTTCAATGTAGAAATTGAGTCAATACGTTTTGATAACCTGTGGAAAAAATTTGATGCTTATTTTATACCAAAGAATAATGTGTCGATGGAACGACACAAGTTTTTTACGAGGAAGCAGGCCCCGGATGAAACGATCAGTCAGTATGCTACGGCGCTAGAAAACCTAAGCATCAGCTGTGAGTTTGGAAATATAAGGGAAGGTCTGGTCAAAGACATTTTTATATGCGGACTATCACAGCAGTTTAAGACTATAAAAGAGAAGTTGTTGAGCGATGGTAACATTACGTGGTACAAAGCTCTGTCTACAGCCAAAAGCATTGAGATGGCCAGAGACAATGCAGCAGAAATGCAAAACGAAGCCGATAACGTTGTGGCAGTCCTAAAAAACAAAAAGGGTTATGTTAACAAAAATGCATACTCATCAGCGAAACAGCAACAACAAGTTATGCCAGATAAAAAGTGCGGTAAATGTGGGCAGACACACAAATCAAATGTCCGGCTGAAGGTGCTGTTTGCCATGCGTGTAAAAAGCCGAACCACTTTATTAAAATGTGCTACAGACGCCAACGAGAATACCGACAAAATATGTGAGGAAAGAAAACAAGGAAGAAAATGGGCCCTCTGAAGAAGAAGACTAGAATGATTACGATTTATTTGTCGGTGTTGTACAACAATCAACAACCAGGATACTAAAGGAATGGAATGTAGATGTGGATGTCAATGGTATCAGAATGAGCTGTCAGGTGGATTCGGGATCGCAAGCGAATTTGCTGCCGTTTAGGCCGGGGACACACTGGCGATTTCTTGTCGCGCGTTTTCAAAAGCTCTATCGCAAAAAAAAGCTTAACGTTGAGTTGTATACGTTGATTGTGTATACGTCTATGAAAGCTTTTGAAAACGCGCGACAAGCAAACGCCAGTGTGGCCCCGGCCTTAAGTTGCTGTGTAAGCTAAATATAAATAAAATAAATACTAATATTAAGAATAGAATTTTAACGATTAGTGGAGAAAAATTGCCGGTAATAGGAGAAATTGAGTTACAGCTAAAATTTAAACAATTATTATATGAGGCAAAATTGTATGTGCTCGACATGGATTGCAAGGTAGTTTTTTGGCCTTGATATGGCAGTAAAAATTAATCTGATTCAGATTGTCAATTTAATTAATAAAGAAGATATTTTTGAAAAGTATTCAGAAGTGTTTGATGGTCTGGGCTTGTTGAAGAATATGTGTCATTTGCAGCTTAAGGAGAATAGTCAACCCGTAGTAGACCCACCTCGCAGAATACCATTTTCTCTTTTAGAGCCACTTAAAAGGGAACTGGAAAGAATGAAAAATGTCATTGTTGAGAGCCGGAACCAACCGAGTGGGTAAACGGGGTCGCCAGTTTCCCCCAGTTTATTCCCAAAAAAAAGTTAAAATCCCCGGAAAAATCCCTATTGTTTTAAAGGTAGTTCGAGAAAGTTTTAAGTTATAAAATTAAAATTTATTTAGAATTCAGTTTAGCAAAACGAAAGCTTAAATATTGGAAAATTTAAACGTAAATAAATTATTATATTATTATTAATTTAAAAATAGTTACTTAAAACAAAAAGATTATGACAAATGAGATCTGGCTTTAATTGATGTGCACATTGGTTAAGAGTCATTAAGGCTTAGTATATATATCAAATACTTCAGTCTCATAATATTCAGATTCATCTACTTATTTATTTGTTTTGTACATAGTTTTAGTATTTCTCGTTATTTCTTATCCACTGCTTCTATTCTTTTCAGTAACACCAAATATCAAAAATGTTTTTTTACATGTTTTATTCTTGTCAACACGTACAGCCTTGCCAGTAAAACAATTTGATATTTTCAGGAACTGACAAGTGTATGCAGTTATTTCAGTACCTCAGCAAATTTATGACATTTGGCCTGGCGTGATATTTACATTCGATGTTGAAAAGAACTGCTTTACTAATACCAGATAGAGGCAATGGTTCAAAACAACGAACAAAATAACAACAACGGCATTTCGTTTTGTGTGTTAAAATTATTGTATTAAATACAACACAAATGAGTTGGCTAACAATAACAGTCAATAAAAAAGTGCAAAAACACATTGAAATTTCACAGTTATCACCAAAACGACATAAAAAATTAAAGTCAGAGGTTATTGTAATTCCACCTGGTGTATGTCACTTTTCATCAAACATCTCTCTATCACACCGACCGCATCACGAAGAGTGTGAAAGGAAACGTCAGATGAGTTAAATATTTTCTCTAGTTAGATTTACTCTGTGCCAAATATTATTTGTGTTCATGCTTGCTTTGATTTAGGTAGTACCAGATCAAAACTTTCAAGGAATGATACAAAATATGCGCTTTTAATGCAGCTTAAATTTTCATCCCCAAAAAATCCCCAGATCCCAAACCAAAAAAACAATCCCCTGTTTTAAAAAAAAATCCCAATTTGGGGATAAATCCCCTAAACTGGCAACACTGTGGGTAAATTCAATTGTTTTGGTAACTAAACCAAACGGATCTCTAAGATTGTGTTTGGATCCACGAAACCTAAATAAAGTTATTGTTAGACCTCGGTATTCTTTTCCTAACATAGACGAGTGGAAGTCACAGATGAGTGTGTCAAAAATGTTCAGTACCCTTGATGCTAATTCGGGATTTTTGATGATTCCATTAAGCGAAAAATCATCAAAGTTATGTATATTTGCCACACCTTTTGGTAGATACCGATTTGTAAGGCTTCCCTTTGGTATTAATTCAGCTCCAGAGATTTTTCATGCGGAAATGGTCAGACTGTTTGGAGATATAAAGGGAGTTATAATATATATGGATGATTTCATGGTACATCCTTCAAGTGTGGAGGAACATAATAGAATTCTAGCTCAAGTTTTGGAAAGAGCAAAAATAGTTGGTCTAAAATTTAACAGATTTAAATCGAACATTCGTAAGAATGTAATTAAATTTATCGGTCACATTTTTAGTGAGAAAGGATTTAGACCCGACAAAGAGAAAATAAAGTCTATAGTAGAGTTGCCAACCCCTAAAAATGTGCAAGGGCTTCAACGACTTTTTGGTATGGTGAACTATTTAACACAATTTACTGAAAATTTGTCGGCTAAATATAAACATTTGAGAGATCTTCTCAAAAAGGAGACTTTGTGGCATTGGGGTAAGAATCAGAAAGATGAATTTGATAATTTGAAAAGAGAAATAACGAATAGTCAGGTGTTAACATATTATGACCCAATGAAACAGATTACTGTGTCAGTTGATGTCTCAAAATTTGCTATGGGTGCTGTAATAATGCACGACAAAAGACCAATAGCATATTCATCGGCGTCTTTAACTGATTTTCAAGCAAATTACGCTCAAATTGAGAATGAGTTATTTGCTATACTTTTTGGATGCACCAAATTTCACCAATACATTTATGGCCATAGGGTTTTGGTTGAAACTGATCACAAGCCACTTGTGACAAGCCCCTACATAAGATCCCCCCCCCCCCTCCCCCAAGGCTTCAAAGATTCATGATGAGGCTTTTGGCATATAATTTGGAAGTGACATATAAGCCTGGAAAATATCTGAATATTGCAGATACACTGTCAAGAGCTCCATTAAGAGAGCATTCACGGGTGAATATTGACAAAGATATTGATTTGCATTGTCATTCAATAATCAATCAAATTGCACTACCAGAAAGGGACGTAGAAAAGATGAGGACATTTGTTCAAGAAGATGAAGTTTTACAGAAAATTATAAACTATGTGAAAGAAGGGTGGCCTGGGAACAAAAAATCATGTGTTGCAGATGTTGTTCCATATTTCCATGTCAAAGATGGCATTAGTTTTATAAACGGTTTACTATTGAAAAACAACAGGATATTAGTACCAAGGGTTATGAAATCTGAAATACTGAAAAAGTTACATGAAGGGCATTTTGGAGTGCAGAGGTGTCAAAACCTGGCCAGAGATATGGTTTATTGACCCAATATCAATAACGACATACATAATATTATATCTTCCTGCGAAATTTGTATAATACATACGAATTCGAATACTAAAGAACAATTACTCTGTCATGATATAACCCCAATTCCATGGTATAAAGTGGGAATGGATCTTTTTGAATTTGAAAGAAAATATTTTTTATTAATTGTTGATTAGTTTTCTAAATATGTTGAAGTTGAACCTTTAAATGCAGGGTATTCCACTCAATTAGTTGTCAACAAACTGAAAAGCATATTTGCC
Organism: Phaonia tiefii; assembly: GCA_963931995.1. Taxonomy (NCBI): domain Eukaryota; kingdom Metazoa; phylum Arthropoda; class Insecta; order Diptera; family Muscidae; genus Phaonia; species Phaonia tiefii. Next base: position 113,240,507 of record OZ008368.1, on the reverse strand, counting down.
AGACAAGGTATTCCAACTATTGTAATTTCGGATAACGTCCCTCCTTTCAGCTCAAATGATTTCGCTAAGTTTTGCTCGGAATGGGGAATTAGTCATCGGACTTCTAGCCCTTATTTGCCAAGGTCAAATGGCCTTGCGGAAAGGGCAATACAAACAGTTAAGAAAATTTTTAAAAAATGTCGAGATACAGGTTCTGATTATTATACGTCCTTGCTTCAGTATTGGACTACAAGAAAAGCAATATGGTGAGTCCGGCGGAACTTTTAATGTCGAGGGTCCTAAGAACGAAATTTCCATCCATGTCGAAAACTTTAAAGCCAAGATTAGTAAAGTTAAATGAAAAGGAGAAGTATATGGCCAAAAATATGGAAAAAGTTAAGCAAAATTATGACAAAAGTACGAAAAATCTTAAACCTGTTGCCGTTGGCAACCAGATTTATTTTATAAAGAATCCATTTTCTGTATGGTTTCCTGGTACTATTGTCGAGATTTGTAGAGAACCTAGGTCATATGTGATAGGGGATAAAGAAGGTGTCACCTATAGAAGAAATAGGCAACATATTTTAGATGTTTCAAATAAATCTCATGATAATTCAGAATAAAGATTTTAGAACCCAATAATATTGTTAATGACAATACTCCGGAAGTAAACGAAAAGCCAATGCGAAATATTGAAAAGTATTACTCAAGAAGTGGTAGGAAAATAAAACCACAAAAAAGACTTGGGATTGAAGATTAGAATATTTAGGAAAAAAATCAATATAAAGTATGTATATGTTTCAAAAACTTTCCGAAAAAATTAAAGGCGCAATAGCTTGGATCAATATGAATATTTTTTGGTCTAGCACCACTGTTCTAACCCCTACCGTCTTCGAGTTATTGAATCTCAAAGATAAATGCATTTGTGAATGCATTTCTTAAATTTCAAAAACAAATTTCAATTTTTAAATAAATTTTCTTTGAATTAATTGTTAAAAAATTTTTTTCTATTCGCAATTTTTTTTTTTTGACACATAACTCAGATAAAAATGTTTAAAAAAACTAAGTTGTTTTAAAATGAATTAAATTCATTTTTTTTTTTGAGACGCTATAGCTCCAAAACGGTAGCCGTTAGAACAGCGGTGCTAGAACAATAAATATTCATATTTCAATTTTTTCGGAAAGTTTTTGGAACACCCTGTATGTATCACACAATTTGATTCTACTAACTTTTAAGAACTCATCTTTTTGGACTGAATAAATAGCTTTTATTGTTTCCGGTATAATTAGGCTTATGGCTGATACAGAAATCCGAAATGCATATGACAAATCCTTATCCTTGGTGGTACGCACCTCGCAGTATCAGATATAGCTACACGCATCTCTGTGTTTTGATTTGTAATTAAAGGAGACACTTTTTCCAATAACTCCGAGAAGGATGCATGCGACATTCTTGCAAAATTTTGGAATGCCTTCGGATCTTCAAATCTCAGCTCATTCATAACCATGGAACAAAAACCTAACCCGGAGTCTCTTCGAAGAAACCACTTGTGACTCCAAATAGCACGACTGCTTCTAGACCTCTGTTGCCGCTTCTTTATATTTTTAATAGCTGCAATTATAATAATGACACTGCACGCTGTAATTATAGTTGTTTTTCTTGAATCCATTTCACAAAATTTATAAAATTCTGTTTCGTGATATGACAACATCAGCTGTTAATGACAAGCAGAGGTTCTATGGTTTACACGTGCACGTTTAAACACAACAAATTAAAAGCCGTGTTTTTTTAATAATTTTGACAGGCATACGAAACATAGACGGGCCAAAAAAGTGGCATGCGATATGTAAATCCACCATAAGCGTTACTACGAGCAATATTAATACATGTTATTTAGACGTGAGAATGTGTGTTACATTACAGTACGATTGCATGTGTGCGCTTCAGATAAAGTTCGGCCATGTATGTGAGTTCAAGACTGGCATACATCGGTTTGCACCCACGGAGTAGAGACTGAGAGTAACAGCCTTATCCACGATCTCGAAAGAAACCCTAAGTCACTCACTTTCGTTCTCATCTTCTTACCCCTGGATTTAAATGTGATTGTGTGGTTGTGTGTTTACAAAATCTGGACCCACTAACTATTTTCGCCGTCATCTAGGCGAACGAAAATTTCAAATCCAGTCACTTGTCTTTTGGTTGTCGCATAGCTGAAATCAAATATAAGCTATAAAAAATAAAACAAATTTAAATATAATTCAATGGAAGAAACACCATGTACGGAAAATATTGTCAGAAATAATGTTCAGCATTAAAACGGCAACTTTGCAGCAACTCATAGAGAACTAGACAAGAGCCGCTATCCCTCTATTCACGTTCTCTTCATTACTACGAGGTAGAAGGTAATTTCATGGAATTCGATTTGCTTTTGTAATTTGCTATTTGGTTGGACATAATAAGGATATAAATAAAAGGGACTGCGTATTTTCGTTCGATGCTACATAGTCTATAATCTCTATGTCTTCTTTGGGCTCTCATTCTACATCATTTCCGTAGTACCTTTTCGATCAGCGGTGCCATAGAAACCCCCTGAGCACCTGCAGATACTTGTTGCTCGTACTCTTCCCTCTCGCTCCGCAATTAAATGGCGAACGTCAACCTCATGTCGTTGCTTTTAACAACAACCACACTTAAAGCCATGCGTACGACAAGGCTTCGTTCGCTTAGATTTTGTAAGGGAGGGTAGGGTGTAAGTGGGATCCGATTTTGTACTGAATTGTATATGTTTCGTTCGCTTGGTAGTGGGTACCACATCACCGTCGAATAGAAAGAATGCGAATTTTAAAGTTCGACATCTTGGATAAGACTGTAAATTTGCGCCCGCCAACACGTGAAATCGGCTAGCAAGAAAATATTGTGGAATAAGTCAATAAATTGAACAGTTGTACATTTGTTCATACTATAATAGTGAGAGTTATAGTTTATTTTATGGATTTGTCAATGAATGGCGCATGGATGGAATGCAGATAGTACTGCATTGGATTCCCTTAGCTTTCGGGCTGATTCCCTTATTTGAATTTAGTTCACGGTTTCTTGGTAGGCCCTCTCTTTCCCCGCCAATATTCGACCCTTTCAGGGAGGTTCTGAAGTACGGTGCCAGGACTCACTCCCGTCCTGAACATTCTAAATCAACTAATAACAATCACGATTGGTCCACATGGGAACTGAAGCGAAATAAGACACCGCCACTATAATTGCGTACGGATTTTTCAAAACATCTTCCAAAATTTATTCAAGCTATGAAGGCTAGTCAAGATTGTGCAAGATAGAAGGCTGTTTTGATTTTTTTTGCCAAAAATTCAATGTATTTCTATGCGTAAAGCGTGAAAATAAATGCTTTGCTCTTTTTCATGAAAATAAAATACAATGTATTAATAAACAAATATCACTTCAGTTTTTTAGATACCTAGGGTATCACTGTCCAATATAATGGACACTAAATAACGGTAAAACTAAGTGTTTTGTATATTTTATTTTTGAAATCTACAACCCTATATTACAAAAATACAAATTTTCAAATTATTAGCTCCAACGGCTGATTTTTAGGACTGGAATGGTTACTAAATTTTAAAATAACAACTTTAAAATATTTCTAGTTTTAAGATGTATTATAACACTATCATGAATTTTTAATTTAGTTTCAAATTTAAGAGGAAGGTTGTCAAAAGTTAAGTACCAAATTGACTAGTACGTAACTAACGTTATTGTATTAGGGGAAGTCGAAGATATTATTTATTTATTTATTTTATTGAGTAGACAATATGTGACAATTTTTGTATTCGATAATCCGCGAAGCTTTTGGCTTGTTTGCAGATTTAGAAATATATAGATTGACAATATCATTTTAAACTAGTTTCAACTCTTAGTTAAGTTGCAAATTAAATTCATACAAGATAGATATTTTATAATAATAAGTTGATATTTTGATTTTTCGATACTTTGATTTAATTAGAGATTTAAAAGTTTAAATTCATTATTGATTATTTAAGAAATATTTCTTTAAATTTTAATTTTTTTTGAAAATGTTATTTATATTCAATAAATTTGTTGGTATTTCGTTGGTGACCTTTGGTAGCAATACTGCTAGTGAATTTTTCAACTTAATTAGTCCGGAACGCTGGCATTTGGAATCGTCCTTGCGTTCTACTCCTTGTTCCGTGTTCATGACTGATTTGGCGAAAAAACTATGTGTTTCCATAAAATTCATTATATTTTTGACGCTGAGTATATTAAGGATTCTGTTTAACGCATTTGAGTTGTTCGAGATGTCGCGTATTGTTGTTTGGTTTTCTGCAGTTCGTATGTTTGTATGTTGTTCATTGTTGGTATTAAATATTCGGTTTTGTGTAAATGATTTCCGTTGATGTTTATATAAAACCGACTGTACCGATTACAGTGGTGACTAAGGTGGTGTTGCACTCCGTATGGTATATCAACTAGCCATAAAAGTAAGTATATATCACCTAAGAACCACAAGGTTCAAACAATTTTTGATAAAATGATCTGGATATTGTATCGTACTAATTTGGGTATGCTCTTTCGATTACTGATATCGACATAAAGATATCTCTTATCGTTTACGAGATACCCAATGCAACAAAGTTCTAACTACATGTTTTTCTATAATAATTTGGTAAACAAAGTTCTAACAATCAAAAAGAACCTTGTGTTCCAAGACGACTTGACAAATGTTCCAGTTAGAAAATATTATAGGTAGAACTTCGTTGCACAACATGCTTTCGTTGCATTAGTCAAACAGAACTCTGTTGATTAACATTAGTCGTATTTTGATTACAAGCAAGCGATTATCGCTTGCTAAGTTGGAAAGAAAACGGCTATTTAGCGATAAGTTACTTTATTCAAAAATGTGAAAAAGGATTGAAAACTGTAAAAGATGTCAAAAAATTTCCTTTAAACTTAGCGAAAATGATTCGCGTCGCTAAGTCCTTCATACAAATCAAGCGATTATATAAGCAAGCGGTGTAACCAAAACACGCTTATAGTCCCGTTGGTATTTAAGCCTGTCAGCAATAATTTGGATAAATTGTTACTGGATTTAAAAAGTCAGTAAAGCTGCGTACTAACATGGATCACGTGAAAAATATTGAGTAAAATTAGTTTCGCTGCGAAATGGACCAGCAACATATGACAACCACAGTTTTCTCTATTTCTAAATTTCTTTTGCACTAAAAATCTGTTTTTGTTCTGAAATTGAGCGACGATAGACAACACTGATCACATCTTCCTTCAATTTGATTAGTCGTTGCATTTTTCTTAGCAACATTAAAATGGTGATCAAAACATGTTGCTGATATTTTTGTGTTCCTCGCCGATGTTTTCTGACCGCCAGTTCGGTTTGGTTGACATTTGTCAGTTAGAATTTGACAGTTCTGCAGTTTGTATTTGACAGCATTATGGAGCATCTAACGCACCAACAACTTGCTGAAGTTATTAAAACATTTTATCTAAATAATCGTTCAATTGTAAAAACGCGAAGAATTTTGCGGGATTTTTTTGGTTTAAATAATGTATACACTGGGAGATAAAGTGACGTCAGGTCGAACTCGTAGCGTACATACGGCACAAAATATTGCTGCAGTGACAGACAATGTTGATGAAATCCCACACAGCCAGGGACCGTAAATAATAGTGGTCTTCATGAAAGCTCGAAAGAGCCTCGTAAACTCGAAAACCAGGGTTGCAAACCGGTTCTGAACCGAACCGGTTTCTGAACCGAGCCACCGCGATTTTTTCGAACCATGAACCGAACCGTTTTTTTTTCATTTAGTTAGAACCGCTCCGAAAACCGCAAAAAAATGGTTCGGTTCGGTTCATTGTATAATGAAAATTCGCTTTAAACCCTTTTGTGAAAAACAAATATAGTTCATGTCAAAAATCAGGTGTGAATCCATTCACTGTTTTACGACTGCACCTAAACAGCAACATCTTGCCTTATTTTAAACTATTTTTACTTATTGTGAAAAAAAATGACGACTGACGCCTGCGCTCTTATTTAGGTACTGAATTAAATTATTCCTTATAAATACAACCCTTATGGTTAAACTTTAATGACATTTCGGAGAAGTCATTTGTTTTTCTTTTTATCTTGGTGTCGTTCGCGAGTTTTGTTGACCAATTAATCATAAAACCATTGAATAACACATACCATAGAAGCTTTTATTCGCTCAATAAATTAAACGTCATAGGTACGATGGAAAGTAAACATTGGATGGTGGAAAATATGGGTTCAATAATACCAGATACTGGCAATAGTATACAGCGATCAACAAAGGAACAACAACCGAATTTCGCGTTTTTGTGGCAAACTAGTTGTGTTAATTACAATACAAATGAATACCAACGATAAAAGTCAACAGAAAAGTGCAAAATACATTTAAATTTTTCAGTTCTACACCAAAACGACATGAAAAAGTTAAGTGAACATATTTTATAACTCCACCTGGTGTAAGATAATTTTAAATTTAATTGCTCTCATTTCCACAAACCTACGATGGAGAGTATGAAATGAAACGTCAGATGAAAGAATAATGTATGTGTTATTCTATGAATAAAACTAGTAAAATGAGTAAAAATCCAGTGCACAAGTGTTTCTTTTATGACCCGATGACTAAAATAAGTGTCTGTAAACATTGCAAAATAGAAATGAAAGGAAAACATACAGAAAATCTAACCCGGCACATTAAAAGAAAGCACGCTGATATATCTGAAGAAATTTTTGCCGATATATCTGCAAAAAAGAAGCTGAAGGACTCGAACGAAAACAGCATTCTGAAATATATTGTGAAAAGTACGTCAACGGCGACTGTGAATGTTTCGAAAGAAGATTTATTGAACGGCTGCGTGGAACTGGTGACAAAGAATGGGCGACCGCTCAGAATGTTAGAAGATAGCGGCTTCCGCAAAATTATTGATCCTCTGTGTAAAGCAGTGGGCATATCAATAAACCGGCAAAACATTAAGGAACAAGTTGTTAACAGAGCACTACGATCTGCTATGACGTCCACATTTAAACATCGGTAAACTACGGTTTTCAATAAAGTGTGCCCATTTTAATGTTTTTTTTTCTAAATCGTAGCTTTCTTTCCATTAAAGTCGATTGTGTTAGTAGACTGGACAGATCTATAATTGGAATAAAAGCGCAGTACATTGAAACAGTACGCAGTACATTAAACGCAGTACATATTCTCACGGATTCCCAAGGTAACAAAAATATATTAAAGTAAATCCTAAAGATTTCATTACTTCTAATTTTGTTTTTAATTTAGGATGTTCAACAGATAATGAAGCCGAAGATGGCGCAAACGACGAAGAATTTGTTTGCGATTATATTCCAAATGACATCAATGAAGAGCTTGAGCAGGACTTATTACCTCACGATGCAATTAATGTTATCAGGTGTGCAGCACATACACTTAATTTAGCCGTATCGGATTTTCTAAAAGAAATAAGTGAAGTTCGCAGTAAAGCTAGAACGATAGTAAAGAAACTAAGAACACCAACATTGCTAAATCTTTTGCGATCAAAAAATCTGAACAAACCAGTTATTGAATGTGCGACACGATGGGGGTCAACCTACAATATGATTAAGAGCTTACTTGCGTTAAAAACCTTTTGCTTGGAAAGCTCTACCGATATAAAGGAGCTATATACGAATGAAAATGACTGGCATAAAATTGAAATTGTATGCGAAATACTTAACCCGGCATACGACATATCAATTAAACTGCAAAGAAAAAATTTTGTTTTGAGCGATATGTTTTTAGCATGGTATTCTTGCAAAATGAAAGTAGAAAAAAAGAATGGATGGCTTAATTTGAAGTTTATAACAGCATTGAAAAAACGAGGACTATTTTTATTAAACAATTCGTGCGTTTTAGCTGCCGTTTATTTAGATCCAAGGTATCAGATTTTACTCTCTGAATCACAAAAACATTTAGCGAAGAAACATTTGATAAAAGTTTATGAACTTAAATCTAAAATGCATATTACGGTAACTACGACGGATTCTCCACAATCTAAAATAAGCTCTGATGATGAACTGGAATCAATACTTGAGCTGTTGGATAGAAAGGAAACGTTACCAAATAAAAAAACAATTGTCGACATAATTAGTTGTTTCGACAACGTTAAACGCCTTTCTCAGCATACAGATGTTTTGCAATATTGGCATAACCATTCGGAGAATAAATTAAAAAGCATAGCTGAAATAGTACTAGCTGCTCCAGCAACGCAAGTGTCCGTCGAGATATGCACTTGCGCTCTTTTGGTTTTGTAGATCCGTGTCTTTTTATTTCCTTTATTCCAGCACAAATTTCTAGTTATAATCAATTTTTTTATGAAATAATTTTTTTTGTTGTTTTAACTGTTTTTTTAATATTATCTATGTAATTTGATAATTATATATAATATATTTCAATGCGATCTCAAAAAAATTTCTTATTTTTACAAAAAATTATCTTATTCCCTTCATACAGACACAGAAGTAAAAAAATGAACCACTTGAACCGAACCGAACCGGTGGTTCAGAGTTACCCATGAACCGGTTCAAGTTTCATCCATGTGGTTCGAACCATTGAACCGAACCAACCCGTTTTTTGAAACAGTTTGCAACCCTGTCGAAAACATCGTAAAACAAACAAATTTCCCATACAAAGCGACTTGCACAAAAGTGGAAAGTTTTCGAGGAAAATTTGCTGAGCAAACCTGGAAAAAGAAACGTGAAAACTTTTGGCATTTCAATGTCAATATTTTTGTATTGAAAAAAAGAGAGGGTTTTTGATTTATGTGTAATTGTAACTTGTAATTTTCCTTTGTTTATTTACTTTATCAGCCTTTTTTTGACAATTGCTGCATAGATACACTGAGCAACTTTATTTGGTGCCTCATGAAACGATTTGGGGCAAACTTACGCTGAGCAAAAGTTCTCACTTAGAACAGACATAAAAGAAAAATAATTTCACCACCATGAAAATTTTTGGGCAATCTTTGCATTTCCGCCATGATTTTGAAATTTTAGATTTTTACAGTTTTCTTCAATGGTAATGATTAATTTTAAGTACAAACAAAACTGAAAATAATAATTATTTATGATTTTTATTTTTTTATTGCTCAAAAAAAACACTTTAAATTTACTACTTTTTTGTGGGGTTTTTGCCAATATCGTTGCATATCCTCATAAAACAGATCCAGAGCAACCAACCAAGGCGATAAAAATACCCCAAGAAGGGATTGGGGAGAGTTTCTCACAGCCAGTGAGCTTTCTAGTGATATACTCACTGATTGGGACCTACAGTTTTACTCCGGTTCCGGACGTAATTTTGAGAACCCTTTTCAAGGCTAGGTACTCGATAGTGTCGCCATCACTAAGCGAGGAGACCGTCGTCGAAAGAAATGTAAGGTGGTCTGTGCAGGGATCGAACCCACGTTCTCATGTACAAGAGCCGCGCTAACCATTCACCACCGACGGCCACGATTTGCATTTATACCCGTATAAAATGCAACTGGCTAATCAACTGATGCAAAATGACAATATGTGCAGACGGGAGTGGAGTGGTTCAAACAAAACCATCCGCGTGGAACATAAAAACACCCTGTACTACACGTGCGGAATTATTTCGTCGATATTCCGCAGGCATTTTTATGGACTTTTGTAAAATTTCATGTGGAATGTTAATCTTAGAACGGGCCTTAACTAGAAAGCGAGAGATTTAGATTTTTGACAGTTAAATGATGGAGAACTTACAGGTTTTTACTTGACAAATTTTTGCCACAGAAGAAATATCATTGAACATATGTTTTATTTAGAGGTGCGTACGCGACTCAAATTTGCCGTGTCACTCGTGAAATTCTCCTATAATATGATACCTGGTCTACGGAAGGATACCTATGTTCAGAAATCAACTTTTCGAGAAAACTGCTGTTAATGTTTACGAGTCGCGCTGCGTTCTTTCAAACTTCAAGCGTAAAATGAAGTAAATGAAGTTAGGAGTCTACAGGTTGCTTCATTGAAAATGGCGTTACATTTTCTATAAAATTAGTTCAAAAAACAAAACACCGACCGCAGGTACCTTTTCGTAGCCCAGGTCACATATTCACAATTAAAAAAATGTTTTTGTTCTAAGGTTAAACGCTGCTAAAAGTTATAGTTTTAAACTTGTGGCCATCGGTGGTGCAATGGTGAGTGTGCGCGGCTCTTGTACATGAGATCCTGGGTTCGAACCCTGCTCTGACCACCTTCAAATTACTTTCGGCGGCGGTCACCTCGCATAGTGACGGCGACACTATCGAGTATATAGCCATGAAAAAGCTTCTCAAAATACCGTTCGGAATCGGTGTACAACTGTAGGTCTCAATCAGTGAGTCAAAACTGGAAAGCGCACAGCTCAGTGATTGTGAGAAGTTCTCCCCGGTCCCTTCATGGGATGTAATGGGAACCATTTATTTTTTAATAACTTTCATTATGGGAAACTTGTCACAATTTTCTCGTCACTGTAAATGTATCAAATATAATCAAGTAATAGACGGTATGACTAAAAAATTCCACATTATTTTTTTGTTTTGAGTTAATTTATTTGTTTTATTACGTTTTGAAAAGTAAAACTTATCACTAAAATAAGTTAAATGAAAAATATACTTGTGAATTAAGGTTTCTTTCAAAATTGGTTAATCATAGTGGATATATCTGAGGCATTTCATTATTTAAATAAATTTAAACAAATTAAATAATAGTTGTTGCCAAAATAAAATCACATACAACAACATTCAATTTTAGTTTTCTCCAATCATACCTTGGGGCACTTAGAACCTTGTTGTTCTAAGGTCGCGATATGTAGGAATAAATTTGCTTAGTTTATTGGCCCATTGCTCTTTAGAAGAACTTAATCAGTGAAATTATTAAGCAATGAAAGTTATTTGCTTTGTCCAGAGAATGTGCTGCATTGGTATCAGCGGTGCAATACGGACTACCTCGACAAGAGCCATGGAGACTATTTTATGTATCCAGCCAATCGAGATTAGAATCAAAAACGAGGCTGCCCTTGCGGCAAAACGCCTACAAGCTACAGGTGAATGGATCAACAGGGATCTTACGTCAAAACACCAACGGATAACTGGGGCTGGAGATAAGGGTTAAGGCGAACTGCGTGACCTTAACGCCAGCTAGAGACGCCTGTCAGAATGGGACCCTGGCACCAATGCCAAATGGGACTTGCTGCTACACGGATGGCTCAAAGCTAGGAGAAGAGACGGGTCTGGGATTCTTCATTGAAAATCCAGCAACCGAATCCAATCTTCGCCTCCCGGATCATAATACGAATTTTCAGACGGAAGTTCGGGCGATTACGGAGTGTATCAAGTGGCTCTGCGATAATACAATCCTTGCCGAGGCAAATATATTCACAGATAGCCAAATGGCAATCAAGGTAATATCATCGGAAACTGTCAAATCTAGAACGGTCCTTGACTGTAAGAAGGTGATAAACGATTACTATATGCACGGCAGACTCAACATCATCTGGGTGCCGGTGCACAGCGGAGTATTCGGCAACGAGACAGCGAACCTCCTGGCAAAGAAAGCCAGGGAACTCCAAACGGTGAGCCTAGATGGAGCGAAACCCTTTGGGGTGACGAAGGCTGAGTTAAGTAAATGGGCGGGGTCGGCACATATAGCCCAGTGGAACCGGGAATCAGTAGACAGGATGACAAAGATCCTATGGGGAGACCCAGATGGATTGAGGACAAAAGGTTTGCTGAAACTGGGAAAGTCCGAAATGTGCAAAATGATGGGAGTCTTAACGGTGCATTCGGGATTACGGGCCCACCTGTACCATATTGTACTTGTGGCGAACAGTGAGTGCAGGGCTTGCATGGAGGACGATGAGACGATGGAGCACTTTTTATGCCACTGCCCGCCCTTCACACAAGCTAGATCCAGATATCTTTCGGATAGTACGATACCGGACATGGCCAAACTTGTGGGTATAGACTGGAACAAACTAAGGAATTTCGTGAATAGCACCGAATTCCTATAAGGAATATAGTGAAGTAGTAGGATAAACTTAGAGCGCACAACAGGTCGAATTAGCGGCTTAAGTGTATGTCTTACTGACATGGGAAGGTTTAGAGTGCTCCTTCTGAACGCTCCACACCGCACCCCTTTTTTCAAACTAACTAACTAAATATTTGCTTTGTCACGGGCTTTTATTGCAAATACAACAGTGTAAATTGTTTATGAAAGTTGTATAAAAGGAAAAAATTTTACCAATTTTACGATCCATCTTAAAATTTTAAGAATTTGATTTTAAGGTGAAACTACAGTTTTGCCTTCACTCCCCTCCTCTATAATATTAGAACAGGTATATAACTATATATTTCACTTATTAGTTACAAAATTCTTTAAGAACTATATTTCGGAATATGATGATTTGATTTTTCCACTATAATTAAACAATTTTTTTCACTTTAAATGTCAAGTCTTATCCTAAAGAATTATTCTGTAACAAAAAACATTCAGATCTGCAGTGATATCTAAAGGCTACCTTTGCCTGTTCGTATGAATAGTCACTAAAGCCTTGCATTTGGAACCTGTATCTGACCTAAAAACTAATGCGTTCTTAGCTGCGTTTCGGTGTTTTGTTTCTCAGAGGGGGATTTGTACAGATATTTACTCAGATTGAGGTACGAATTTTGTCGGTGCGTCGAAAGAATTACGTGTTCTCTACAACAAGAATTCCAAATCTTTACCGGAAGACATTCGAGAATCGTTGGCTTCCTCCAGTACGAATTGGCACTTCATTCCACCAGCATCCCCAAACTTTGGGGGACTTTGGGAAGAAGGTGTGAAATCTGTCAAATACCATTTAAAGCGAATAATACACGACAGGATTTTAAGTTACGAAGAACGTGCAGCCGTACTTGCTCAAATTGAAATTTTCCTGAACTCACGGCCCCTTGCCAGCTATTTCCAGGCCCATCTGATCTGGATGCGATCACACCTGCGCATTTTCTTATCGGCAAACCTTCTACATGTATGTAGAAGCGATGGTACTCAGAATACATAAATAAATCGCCTACAAGCTCGTCCAAAATTCCAAAATTGTTGACCTAGTCCTCATAGCCGATGAAAGATGCAGCCCTGCTGAGTGGCTGCTAGGACGCATACAAAATATGCATCCAGGCGATGATGATCGCGTACGAGTGGTATCAGATTTAACTAAAACCAAAATTCGTAAAAGGCCAATCACTAAAATATGTTTTTGCAAATATTTCTGAAAACGAAGAGAAGGAAACCCACTTGCCAAACAAAATGAAGGATGGAGTCGTTGTGAGTCGGAGCACAACGCAGTCTACTGAATAAACAAATTACTCCCTTCGATAGGACATTCTTCAATCGGGTGTCTTAGGAACAGTCGTTCTTCGGGGGGGATAACGTTGGCGAAATAATCCGTAGCGCCAACCACAACATCATCCTTGCCAATCAACATTATTATTATAATCTTTAATCAGTCGTAGTTATCTGAATTATATTCATTAATTTCGTTATTCTCGTAATTAATATTTAAGATATGCAGATTAACAATTTATCAATGTTCTACATGCACACGTAATCCATGAGTCATCATTGCATCCCGAAAAAATTACGGTTTGGATAATATGGACTTGGAGGACTTGTGGTTCCAACAGGACGGCGCCACAAGCCTCGCAGCGAATGCCACAATCAATTTATTGGAAACCAAGTTTGGTTAACGTGTTATCTCACGAAATGGCCCAGTCGATTGGCCGCTGATTGACGCCGTTAGATTATTTCCTGTGGGGCTACGTCAAGTCTATGGTCTATGCCAACAAGCCAGCGACGATTGATGAACTTCGTACGAATATCGAACGTGAAATTGCAGCAGTATCGGCCGGTTTATGCTTGAAACCGTCGAAAATTGGGTTCAGCGTCTGGACTTCTGCAAGAGTGCCCGTGGTGACCATGCAAAAGAAATCGAGTTCCATACATAATGGCATCGAACGTACTTTCACAGGAATAAAGAATTTCATTGGTATTTAAAACCGGTTTTGTTTTATTTAAAAAAAACTTTTGTATCGCTCTTATTGAAAACCCCGATATGTATACCAGTTCATCTCCAGCTAACGGTGTCTCTAAGTACTACAACCTTTACGTCTTTGGCGATTCTTTATCAATGACAATCAGGTCATTCATAACCAATACCATTCATAACAGAAAATGTTTGTCACTGGAATTTGAATGAATATAAACTCATAACTCTCTTTTTCCAGGCACTACAGTGTTTATAACAGAGATATTTTAATGCCAACTACTGCAATTATCACTGGATGCGCCATAAGTCAGTAACTTCCAAACTACTACATTTGGCCTTTTCACACAAAAAAATGGTTTTAACAAATCGTTCGTTACAAACTTCGCGAAACATTAATTTTGTAAACAACTTATCTTTCTTTCTTGTGGTGCCTGGGGAAATCTTTTTGTTTTGTCTTTTATCACGTAGTGGTGTCCGTATATGGTTATAATTCCATGACTTAAAATATTACTCACAGTGTTGTTATTTCAAAAGTTGTTGGTTGTTTATTTGAAAAAATATATTATTTTGTAAAGAAATTGTTTTTTTTCTAAAAAGTAAATTGTGTATTAGATTTATGACAGTCATTGTATATACATATATTATTTTAATTCGTTAGATTATTTCCGGAACCTTGTTATTATAATTTTGTTTTAAAACAGACTAAGCCTTTATTTCTGTCTTCTTTTGCAATTGAATTGTTTATCTTAGTTGTACTTCAGCAGTCCTAGGTAGGGTTCTATAGTCGATACAAAAAGTCGACTTTTCGATTATTTAAAATATATGAAAAGTCGACTTTTCGATTATTTAAAAATATGAAATTTCAAATTTTCGATTATTTCAAATATATGAAAAGTCGACGTTTAATCGACTTTTCGATTATTACGCAAATATTAAAATTCAACTTATAATCAACTTTTCGATTATTTCCAAAATATGAAAACTCGGCTATTAATCGACTTTTTTATTATTTCAAATACTATGTACGTGTTTGCGTATAAAATATTTTATCTATGTAATTGTATGAAGGACCCTGTACAACTGTTTAATAAAGGAATTTACTTTTCATCTCGCAAATAATGAACACTCTTTATCACCGTATTTCTAATAAGAACTTCGTTTAGGAACCGGAGCATGAATGGATACGTGGGAGGATAATTCATAAAAAAATAAATAAATGGTTTCCCGTTACATCCCATGAAGGGATTAGGGAGAGCTTCTCACAAACCAGTGAGCTGTGGCTATTCTAGTTTTACACTCACTGATTGGGACCTACAGTTTTACACCATCTCCGAACGGTATTTTGAGAAGCCTTCTCATGGCTAAGTACTCGATAGTGTCGCCGTCACTAAGCGAGGTGACCGCCGTCGAAAGAAATTTAGGGTGGTCACAGCAGGTATCGAACCCAGGATCTCATGTACAAGAGCCGCGCACACTAACCATTGCACCACCGACGGCCATATTCATATTCCTACGAATAAGCCAGTCCTGACCATTTATGATCCTCGATATCCCACTGAGTTGCATACTGAGACCAGTGTCGATGGTCATGGTGCCATTCTTTTACATAAGATTGACAATGAGCCACACGTTACTGAGTATTACACCTAAGGAACCTCTTGTGCGGAATCGAAGTACATTCATACGATTTGGAGATTTTGGCTGTGGTTAACTCGATTAAGTATTTAACGAATTATTTACAAGGACGTCAGTTTGTAACATTTACAGATTGAAACTACTTTCAAGCCTCTCGTACTACGACTGATTTGATTCCAAGAGCCTAGTGCTTTTGGAGAATCAATCTGTTGCGAAAATATCGGAGGAGCGAGTAAATCCGGCTGAGATTTCGGATAACTGGCTCGTCGTCGACCAGCAACGAGGCCCTGAGGAAGCTTCGATTGATCGTAAATTGCATAATGGTGAGCTTGGCAAGGATGAGGCGAGAACCTACGAATTGAGGGCAGGAGTGTTACAGAAGTATACAAATAAATGGCAAGACGAAATGTTTACCAGTGGTACCTAGATCTTTCAGGTTCGGTTATAAATCAGGTTCATGAAAGAACCTTGACAAAGTTTATGACTATTACTGGTTTGACAAAGAGAGGCATCAGACAAAATTAAATCCTAAATTCAATGGTCCGTTTTTGGTGGCAGAGGTTTTTTAAATGGGACATATACAAGGCTGATCTAGTAGAGATGAACGCAGTAGGATTTGTTGTTGTTGTGGGCACCAAGAACAGGGATTTTGTTTTTATTCTATGACTAACTGTCAAACTCAACACAAATACATATGACCAAGCAAAGAGAACAACAAAGTACAAAACAAAATACACTGAATTTGGCAGATAGGGTCATAAAAAAGCAAAATCAGCTGTTCTAATGCGTTAACCTCTACTAGATCAGCCTTGGACATATACATATTAAAGTCTATGAGTAGCAATAGATTATATAAATATTCGCACGAGTATCTGCGTAATCTTTCAGAGCGACGAGACCCTAATGAGTTGAGCATGAGCGGAAGAGGAAATGGAAAAGATATTAATGATAAATATTGAGGACGTTGAAAAAGACTTTATTGAAAATATGAGCGATGTTTCTGTTACAGAAATGTAAAGCTGTGAGCCACTCCGCAATTACCCGTTGAGAGCTCAAGTGCAAGCAAAACAAAAAATATGATAATGGTGCCAATTATGCTTGATCATGTTGGGTGGCGCAGCGGGCGAAAACTGTCCTCTGGAACTTATGTTTAAAATATTTTATGTTTTAAAATATTTTGAACCAATGTTATTTTGTTGTCTTGGTGTTACACTCGAAGGCGTCTGTTAGTCAGGGAGGCCGTTTCGGCCTATAAAACATTTTATCTACGAAATTGTATGAATGACCCTGTACAACTGTTCAATAAATAATTTACTTTTCATTGGAGTATGCTTTTTATTTGTTCCGGTTTCATTACATTTCATCATGAAAAGCAAGGAATAGCCATGTATCGTTGCCGAATGTGGTCCTACGCGTCACGATATGTTATAAGTAGAGTACATATTCAAACACCGGGTTTTCAAATATGTCGGTTTTCGGATTCTTCGAATATTTCGATTTTGGACAAACCGGTTTTCGGTTAAACCGAGGTATAAAAACCAGTTAATAACCGGTCTCGGTTTGGTTTTTATGACAAAATGGGGAAATCGAGCTTTAACAAAATCGTTTATTTACAACTCAGTCTTTTTAATTTTTCTTTCAACTACCATTCGGAAGCGGTGTAAAACTGCAGGTCCCAATTAGAGTGTGTACGCCTATGTCTTCATGGAATGTAACGGAAAACTAAAGTGTTGGCCATGTGCAATTTGGAATTTAATTGCGCTTTTAAAATAATACTAAGGTAGACACAGTACCTCATTCGATCAACCCAATTTTCCAGTACATAAGTATTCGATTGTTTGGGCGTCTATTTTCGTAACATTTATCTTTCACGGCGCTGCGAAGTTAATAGTCTAACGGGTTCAAATCGCCGCTGCGAGGCGGCTACTTGGCATCCGATTTTCGGCTGATTATACGATTGTCGAATACAGTGCGCAAAGGATCGATTGTAACGTTGGATGTGTGGCTCGCAGTGCCGTCCTGTTGAAAAGATACGTCGTCCATGTTATGCTCTTCAACTATTTGAAACAAACAAATTTTCACCTTTTACATGGCAAGCCCTTTATTTGCATATTTATTTATTTCATTCTGTTCCTATCTGTTCAAATATTTGTCTTTGAACCATTTGTACTTCTTTTTGAATTCTGAATACTGTTTATGGTTTTATGCATTTCTGCTAACATATGTACCACCAGTGTTGTCATTAGTTCCGGAACTTACATCTAAATCGGAGTTGGCAGGTATGACTTATATTACCTTGTATTACTCATATTACCGGTTAATCGAATTGAAATAACGGTGAAACCGGTTCTTCGAATATAGATATTTTTAAAAAACCGACGTACGGTTAATCGGCCGGTAATCTGTAAACCGGTTTTGGGTTTGAATGCACTAGTCATAAGCGATACAGGAGAGGGAAAGAGACAGAATAAGCGTGAGTATGAGTTTGAAGTTTATGTGACAGTAGTGCAGGACAGAACCTAGTGAACAAAGTTGACAATGGTCGCGCTATATCAATTATTTCCTTTATCTATGCATACTACAATCCAAGGCGTATTTAAGAAGGTGGTCGCACTAGATCAAAGTGTATTTCTAGCAAGTGGAAGCATTAGGCGTTGTTGTAATTGTAGGCAAAAACAACAGACATTTGGTATTTATTTCGTACCGATGTTGTGTCAAACTCTGCATGTATGTATACCAACAATAAAAATAATCAAGCATGTACAAAAACAAAATACACATGTATTTGACAGTTGCTGGGTACAACGTCATGAAAATACTGAAATCAGCTGAGCTAAGGATTCCACTTGATATAAATACTCTGTTGGAGCAGATCACTTTTTGTTAATGTTTTTATGTGTTCTTTTAAGATAAATTATTTCCTAAAATTCCCATTCTATCCTAAATGAATTCTCCTTAATTGTCACAATTTAATGTCAAAAATGGACCAGAAGATGTTCCGTACGTCACTGTGTTCAATCTATAAGTTTCAAGATTATCAGATAAGTTTCACGCCACAAAATCAATTTTAAACAGCCCCAAATTTATATCTATTAAATTAAATAGAAAAACGTTTTGGCACCCCAGCAGGGACTGTTTGAAAAATAAAAATTAAATTCGCTTGTAGTGTCGCTGTTTCGACACAAGTCAGCTATTGCAGCAAAAACTATACCAAAAACAAACAATTAATTAAATTTATTTGAAACTGTGGCGGCGCCATATCGCCGCTATTTAACACCAGCGACCCTACTTGTGGGTATCCGTCTACACCATGGTAGAAATATAATGGTAGATGCAGTACGACAACAAATACAACAAGCCAAAAACAACAGGCATTTTGTTTTTGCTCAGTGTCTGTGTTGTGTCAAGTCAGCTGATAGAAAAATTATGAAAATGTAAACAAATTTGCAAAAAGTGCCATTTAGAAAATGATTGTGTGTTATTTGATATATTGAAAGTGTTTAAGTGTGAAAATTAAAACGTTTCTTTGTAATTTTTGCAGAGAAATATTTCAAAAACAGCAGTTGCTGGCGAACGGGGGTTGCAGAAAAACAAATGTAAACAAACTTTGACATAAGAGAAAAACTTACTCACACTCAGTCCAGAAAAAAGTTCAAATCAGCTGGGCTAGTGCTTCTACCATTTCTTTGTACCATGGTCTACACCCTCATCAATGAACTGTCAAAAAGTAAACAAAGACATAAATGTTTTGTTCGGTAATTTTCCAGAACAAACACCAACACACAAATCGTCTGACGCAATAACGGAGACAAATTTGTCAGTGGCGAACATTTTGGCAACTTTCGTCACAAACAAGTCGGCGTCATTATCTCGTCAGCCATCGCACAAAGTAGTCAAGTTTAACGGAACAACCAAACCACTTTATAAACTGTGAGGAAATTGAACTTGTATTTCGATAGTACCAACGTTTGCCATAACCAGAAGTGAAGAAGTCTTTTCCTGGGCAGAAACCCAAGTGCTTGTGGAGAAACATTTTGTTATACCGATCAAGCGACACCGTAGGTGCAACTTCAATTGAAACGACTTGTACTGGCGACGTTAGTAATTTCGTTTGTTTCCCCATACAGCTGTGCCGCATACTTGGAAGCGTCCAAGCCACTTTACATTTTTGCTGATTTCAGCCGCAGTTTCTTATTCTTTCCACCACTCGTGACCGACCAGATACTTCCTAGCGTGGTCCGGTGGAATTCACCACCTTGGAACGGCACGTTTGGCGATTTTTGCTAAGTCAGAAACATCTAGGCACACCGCCACAGTTGACATTGTAGTGTTTCACGTCAGCCACGTTTGGCCCAGCTATTTAAACGCCAGCTTTCTTGTTTGTGGAACAATTTCTGCTGCCGTCTCGGCTAACGAACGACATAACCGTAGTCCCGCAACGCTTACCCGACATACATATGAGATTGGGGACTTCCCGGAAGGGCCCGCGTTTATCCCCACAGCCCGTTTATGGACTAACATCCAATTGGAAAGGCGTAAGGGTCAGGCCAAGGTATCAATTCCCCCTATCTCGAGTACATAGGCCGGGATAAACCCCGCCGTTGTTGGCTTCTGGTTATCCCGAAGCAGTTTCGGTCACTCAACAAGCGAAAAATCTTTTGACGGGGTCCATCCGTCCATCGGACAGGGAAAATTAGTGCTACCATTGCGGTCCTTACGGTCACAAAGCCACAGTCATCAGCCGCAACAATCGCCCTTATTCCCGTTGTCGTCTTCGACGTCAATACAATATCGACACCATTTTAATTGGCGACTTGAAGGCATTTGGAAAAAAATGTTTTTGCGTAATGTTTTAAGAGGTTTGTTTTTGGATCATAGACATCAAAAACTTTGTTGTTGTCGATGTGACAACACATTTATAACGTTCTAAACTTGTCAAAAATCTGATGTCGACGACAACGGGAATAAGGCCGAATATCTGCTACAACAACAACGTCAACAGGAGCAGTCACAACACCAGCAAGTAAGCCTAACGCACCAAAGGAGCAAGGGTAAGTTCGTTCTTTTTGTTTTTATTGACGGACCGGACAAGAAACCATCAAAGTGCTGCAATTAAATAGTCTTAGACCCACTTAAACGGCACATCATATTATAAGTAGGGAAAGGAAAAAGTCCTAAAAGCTACCCTGGTGAAGTCCAGGGTTGCCATGCAAAGTGTCCAAAAATCCGTGAAGCACGAATTAAAAAGTTTAGTCGAATCGAAGCTCGAATTGGAGACCCTATTGAATTTAAGTGCAAAGTGGAATCCTATTCGAGTATAAGCACAGATAAAAATTCGATTCGAATTTGAAATTGAATGAATTATCCAGATTGTTGGATATCTGAAAGTCGATAGTTGTGAAGAGAAAATCGAAATTTAATTATCTTTTGTTGAAAATTGAATATTCTGAATACCGTAGCCATTGATTATAGATAGGCTATCCAAAGATATATCTTTAAGAAGTTAAATGATCACAAATTAATAGACATTACGTGTAAATAAATAGTTTAGTTACCGGGTTTTGAAATTGTAAATGTGCTAACGTCAATAGTTATAATTGTTGAATTTTGAGGGTTAACGTAGCGAGATTAAAAGTCGGTAAATGTAAACAGAAAAACTAAATATCAATAGTTAGCAAATGAAATGTTCAATAGTCGATAAGTGCGAGAAAAATCTAAATATTGATATTTAGTAGATTGAATTTGCGAATTGAAATTTTCTAAAGTTAGAAGTTCATAAGTGATCATGAAGAGTTATTTGTAGTAATTTAAAGATATAAGTTGAAATTTATGAAGTGTAAGTATTAAGTAATATTTTGCGAATTCTAGTTTTAAGAATTGCGTTAAAGCATCGACATTAGTACGCAAAGAGTTTGTTGTGCGTATTTAATGATTTTTTTAAAGCGATTTAGGGGATAAAATAACTTATAACATGGTATAAGTGTTGATTTATACTCCCCGAGGCCTATATTCTCATTTCGTTTCACCGTCGATCGTATCGAGTCCGTAGGGCTTCAGTTTTAGCCTATTCATTTCGGTTGATTCCGGGTTACTCGGTCATGATCAGATAATTTTTACTGATGGTAATCATTCTATACCTGTGGTGATATTTTTAGCACACTTTGCTTATAATAGTCAGCCATAAAGATTGGCTAGAATCTTGTTTGTTTTCTCTGATGTCTTGTTAAGCTTAAGATAGATAATCGTTAAGGTTAATACCTGTAAAGTTTGTTAAGTTTTTGTACATGGAATATGGTACCCCGTGCTGTTTTTGTTTGGATGTGGGTACAGAATGGTACCATAAAGTTAAAGTCTTTTAGCCGTAAGCTTCGCCTGGGGGCACCTCATTTTATTTTGTTTGAGATTTGAAAATATATCTAGTTGAATATTTTAGCTGTAAGCATATAGTTCAATTCTGATGTTACGATTTAATATTAATTTTTGGAAACTCTTTGAGCAGTAAATAAATAATTGTAACGTTTTCTTGAAATGGATATTGTTTTAGTCATGTTGGAATAGAAATTTGGAGTTAAAGGTATGGTATGAGCGAGTAAGGCGGTTTAACAACCACGATCTGGGACGCTGCAGAAGCCAGCAGTGTCATGGGGAAGCAGAGGTAAGCTTCCAGAGGGTGGGTCCAGTCGGCTACAACATCGGTCAACTAAACCACCGCGCGATGGGAATTAACCCATCAATAACTCCAGGGCAATTTGTGTACGTATTCTGTTTGGTTTCAAGTTTTAGAGTAGTGTGTTTTGATTTGTATTGACAATTATTCGGGCCTCTTTTATTTTTATGTTTACATATGTCAAAAGACCGTTTTGTTTGCTTGCGTGTAAGACTCGGTATGTATATAGTGTATATAGTGTCTAGTCCGCCTGTTCCGTGTCGTTCCACCAGGAAGATCCCCCCGTCCGGCGAGTTATAAGCCCAGCATCCGCATGGGATACCGAGCGCTCTGGGAATCGATACACAACCTTGCAATTATTTGGAATAGCAGACTGAGAAGCCTGAGGTCGTCGAGTGTGTTGCCCTGTTTCATCCAGGTGGTGTAATGGTTCTGGGCATCTTGACTTATGACGTGAGGGTCAGGTAGTGTTATCGACGCTTCTTGTTCTCACCTATGACATAATGGCGCCCAACGTGGGGCCGGAAGGTTAATTTTCGCATGGATCTAAGGGTGCCTTACCCACGTTGGCACCATAAGTGATATCGCCTCAAACTCTCACTATGACATAATGTCGCCCAACGTGGGGCCCGAGACACTGTGAGTCGATAGGTGCAAACCCACGTTGACACCTAGTGTGTTGTACCTACGACATAATGGCGCCCAACGAGGGGCCCGATTAGTTGTCAATAGTCCGTGATTTTCAGTATGAAGTTTAGTTTTGTCTTTCTGCTGCGCGTAAGTCTCGTCTTGGATAATTTGAAATTCCAGACGTGTTGCGACGAGTAGTCCTAGGGATAAAATTTGTTCTTCGAGTTTGCTTATGTCAATTGTTGATCTCGTGAAGCCACGTTCTTGCGTGGTGTCAGGGGTATTTGCTCCAAGTGACGCATTGGCATAATTATTTTGGTTATCCATTAATTTTTAGTGTCAATAGTGATAAAAGTCTGTACAGTTTATGTGTCAATTTTTGCGTAAGTCCCGGTGAAGACTTTTTGGTCTAACCGCGTTGCGACCCATAGATTGATGCATGGCCAGACAGTACTTCAGTTTTCAGTGAATGTTAGTTTATTAGTGTGGATATTAGACACCTCGCAAGTCCCGCCGAAGATTTGTTTTCAGTCTAAGCGCGATGCGGCGATTTGTGTAATATCTGTGCTATAAATTGTGAACATTCGTTTTAGTTTAGTATCAGTTTTTGTTTTCGGTCACTGCTATGTAGCTATTTTTGTAGCTAGGCTGAACACGGCGGAAGTGTTCAGGGAAGATTGGGGGAGAGAGTTACGTAGCTCGGAATTGTGCCCGCTACGTTAGCCCTCAGTCAATCTTCCAGTGGACCACCATAGTTTATTTTTAACAGCTCGAGTTCTGCGTGTATTTATGAGTTGTTAAACCTTGCTCACTCATATCATTACCTATATTATGACCAATAACAAATTTCGAGTTGTAGTTAGTATTTAGTTTTTGAGATTATTTTTGATATTTGGAAATTTTGGGTGTATGATCCCACATTTCATTTTTGAGTTTGTGAGATTTTAAAATTTTGGATGTATGATCCCATGTTTAGTTTGTGTGATTTTGGAATTTTGGGTGTATGATCCCATAGTTAATTTCTGAGTTTTTGAGATTAGTTTAGAGATTGTGACATTTTTAGGTGCGAGATCCCATACTTGCGTTGTGAATTTTTGTGTTTTGATTTTTGAATTTTTGGGGGCGAGATCCCATATTTGAGTCTGGAGTATAGAGTTGGCTTCTGGTTATCCCGAAGCAGTTTCGGTCACTCAACAAGCGAAAAATCTTTTGACGGGGTCCATCCGTCCATCGGACAGGGAAAATTAGTGCTACCTTTGCAGTCCTTACGGTCACAAAGCCACAGTCATCAGCCGCAACAATCGCCCTTATTCCCGTTGTCGTCTTCGACGTCAATACAATATCGACACCATTTTAATTGGCGACTTGAAGGCATTTGGAAAAAAAATTTTTTGCGTAATGTTTTAAGAGGTTTGTTTTTGGATCATAGACATCAAAAACTTTGTTGTTGTCGATGTGACAACACATTTATAACGTTCTAAACTTGTCAAAAATCTGATGTCGACGACAACGGGAATAAGGCCGAATATCTGCTACAACAACAACGTCAACAGGAGCAGTCACAACACCAGCAAGTAAGCCTAACGCACCAAAGGAGCAAGGGTAAGTTCGTTCTTTTTGTTTTTATTGACGGACCGGACAAGAAACCATCAAAGTGCTGCAATTAAATAGTCTTAGACCCACTTAAACGGCACATCATATTATAAGTAGGGAAAGGAAAAAGTCCTAAAAGCTACCCTGGTGAAGTCCAGGGTTGCCATGCAAAGTGTCCAAAAATCCGTGAAGCACGAATTAAAAAGTTTAGTCGAATCGAAGCTCGAATTGGAGACCCTATTGAATTTAAGTGCAAAGTGGAATCCTATTCGAGTATAAGCACAGATAAAAATTCGATTCGAATTTGAAATTGAATGAATT
This sequence comes from Phaonia tiefii, assembly GCA_963931995.1. NCBI lineage: Eukaryota > Metazoa > Arthropoda > Insecta > Diptera > Muscidae > Phaonia > Phaonia tiefii. The sequence continues at coordinate 113,215,558 of OZ008368.1, read as the reverse complement.
ATCCAGATTGTTGGATATCTGAAAGTCGATAGTTGTGAAGAGAAAATCGAAATTTAATTATCTTTTGTTGAAAATTGAATATTCTGAATACCGTAGCCATTGATTATAGATAGGCTATCCAAAGATATATCTTTAAGAAGTTAAATGATCACAAATTAATAGACATTACGTGTAAATAAATAGTTTAGTTACCGGGTTTTGAAATTGTAAATGTGCTAACGTCAATAGTTATAATTGTTGAATTTTGAGGGTTAACGTAGCGAGATTAAAAGTCGGTAAATGTAAACAGAAAAACTAAATATCAATAGTTAGCAAATGAAATGTTCAATAGTCGATAAGTGCGAGAAAAATCTAAATATTGATATTTAGTAGATTGAATTTGCGAATTGAAATTTTCTAAAGTTAGAAGTTCATAAGTGATCATGAAGAGTTATTTGTAGTAATTTAAAGATATAAGTTGAAATTTATGAAGTGTAAGTATTAAGTAATATTTTGCGAATTCTAGTTTTAAGAATTGCGTTAAAGCATCGACATTAGTACGCAAAGAGTTTGTTGTGCGTATTTAATGATTTTTTTAAAGCGATTTAGGGGATAAAATAACTTATAACATGGTATAAGTGTTGATTTATACTCCCCGAGGCCTATATTCTCATTTCGTTTCACCGTCGTTCGTATCGAGTCCGTAGGGCTTCAGTTTTAGCCTATTCATTTCGGTTGATTCCGGGTTACTCGGTCATGATCAGATAATTTTTACTGATGGTAATCATTCTATACCTGTGGTGATATTTTTAGCACACTTTGCTTATAATAGTCAGCCATAAAGATTGGCTAGAATCTTGTTTGTTTTCTCTGATGTCTTGTTAAGCTTAAGATAGATAATCGTTAAGGTTAATACCTGTAAAGTTTGTTAAGTTTTTGTACATGGAATATGGTACCCCGTGGTGTTTTTGTTTGGATGTGGGTACAGAATGGTACCATAAAGTTAAAGTCTTTTAGCCGTAAGCTTCGCCTGGGGGCACCTCATTTTATTTTGTTTGAGATTTGAAAATATATCTAGTTGAATATTTTAGCTGTAAGCATATAGTTCAATTCTGATGTTACGATTTAATATTAATTTTTGGAAACTGTTTGAGCAGTAAATAAATAATTGTAACGTTGTCTTGAAATGGATATTGTTTTAGTCATGTTGGAATAGAAATTTGGAGTTAAAGGTATGGTATGAGCGAGTAAGGCGGTTTAACAACCACGATCTGGGACGCTGCAGAAGCCAGCAGTGTCATGGGGAAGCAGAGGTAAGCTTCCAGAGGGTGGGTCCAGTCGGCTACAACATCGGTCAACTAAACCACCGCGCGATGGGAATTAACCCATCAATAACTCCAGGGCAATTTGTGTACGTATTCTGTTTGGTTTCAAGTTTTAGAGTAGTGTGTTTTGATTTGTATTGACAATTATTCGGGCCTCTTTTATTTTTATGTTTACATATGTCAAAAGACCGTTTTGTTTGCTTGCGTGTAAGACTCGGTATGTATATAGTGTATATAGTGTCTAGTCCGCCTGTTCCGTGTCGTTTCACCAGGAAGATCCCCCCGTCCGGCGAGTTATAAGCCCAGCATCCGCATGGGATACCGAGCGCTCTGGGAATCGATACACAACCTTGCAATTATTTGGAATAGCAGACTGAGAAGCCTGAGGTCGTCGAGTGTGTTGCCCTGTTTCATCCAGGTGGTGTAATGGTTCTGGGCATCTTGACTTATGACGTGAGGGTCAGGTAGTGTTATCGACGCTTCTTGTTCTCACCTATGACTTAATGGCGCCCAACGTGGGGCCGGAAGGTTAATTTTCGCATGGATCTAAAGGTGCCTTACCCACGTTGGCACCATAAGTGATATCGCCTCAAACTCTCACTATGACATAATGTCGCCCAACGTGGGGCCCGAGACACTGTGAGTCGATAGGTGCAAACCCACGTTGACACCTAGTGTGTTGTACCTACGACATAATGGCGCCCAACGAGGGGCCCGATTAGTTGTCAATAGTCCGTGATTTTCAGTATGAAGTTTAGTTTTGTCTTTCTGCTGCGCGTAAGTCCCGTCTTGGATAATTTGAAATTCCAGACGTGTTGCGACGAGTAGTCCTAGGGATAAAATTTGTTCTTCGAGTTTGCTTATGTCAATTGTTGATCTCGTGAAGCCATGTTCTTGCGTGTTGTCAGGGGTATTTGCTCCAAGTGAGGCATGGGCATAAGTATTTTGGTTATCCATTAATTTTTAGTGTCAATAGTGATAAAAGCCTGTACCGTTTATGTGTCAATTTTTGCGTAAGTCCCGGTGAAGACTTTTTGGTCTAACCGCGTTGCGACCCATAGATTGATGCATGGCCAGACAGTACTTCAGTTTTCAGTGAATGTTGGTTTATTAGTGTGGATATTAGACACCTCGCAAGTCCCGCCGAAGATTTGTTTTCGGTCTAAGCGCGATGCGGCGATTTGTGTAATATCTGTGCTATAAATTGTGAACATTCGTTTTAGTTTAGTATCAGTTTTTGTTTTCGGTCACTGCTATGTAGCTATTTTTGTAGCTAGGCTGAACACGGCGGAAGTGTTCAGGGAAGATTGGGGGAGAGAGTTACGTAGCTCGGAATTGTGCCCGCTACGTTAGCCCTCAGTCAATCTTCCAGTGGACCACCATAGTTTATTTTTAACAGCTCGAACACTATTTTGCGTGTTCGGGGAGTTCTGCGTGTATTTATGAGTTGTTAAACCTTGCTCACTCATATCATTACCTATATTATGACCAATAACAAATTTCGAGTTGTAGTTAGTATTTAGTTTTTGAGATTATTTTTGATATTTGGAAATTTTGGGTGTATGATCCCATATTTCATTTTTGAGTTTGTGAGATTTTAAAATTTTGGATGTATGATCCCATGTTTAGTTTGTGTGATTTTGGAATTTTGGGTGTATGATCCCATAGTTAATTTCTGAGTTTTTGAGATTAGTTTAGAGATTGTGACATTTTTAGGTGCGAGATCCCATACTTGCGTTGTGAATTTTTGTGTTTTGATTTTTGAATTTTTGGGGGCGAGATCCCATATTTGAGTCTGGATTATAGAGTTGGCTTCTGGTTATCCCGAAGCAGTTTCGGTCACTCAACAAGCGAAAAATCTTTTGACGGGGTCCATCCGTCCATCGGACAGGGAAAATTAGAGCTACCTTTGCGGTCCTTACGGTCACAAAGCCACAGTCATCAGCCGCAACAATCGCCCTTATTCCCGTTGTCGTCTTCGACGTCAATACAATATCGACACCATTTTAATTGGCGACTTGAAGGCATTTGGAAAAAAATTTTTTTGCGTAATGTTTTAAGAGGTTTGTTTTTGGATCATAGACATCAAAAACTTTGTTGTTGTCGATGTGACAACACATTTATAACGTTCTAAACTTGTCAAAAATCTGATGTCGACGACAACGGGAATAAGGCCGAATATCTGCTACAACAACAACGTCAACAGGAGCAGTCACAACACCAGCAAGTAAGCCTAACGCACCAAAGGAGCAAGGGTAAGTTCGTTCTTTTTGTTTTTATTGACGGACCGGACAAGAAACCATCAAAGTGCTGCAATTAAATAGTCTTAGACCCACTTAAACGGCACATCATATTATAAGAAGGGAAAGGAAAAAGTCCTAAAAGCTACCCTGGTGAAGTCCAGGGTTGCCATGCAAAGTGTCCAAAAATCCGTGAAGCACGAATTAAAAAGTTTAGTCGAATCGAAGCTCGAATTGGAGACCCTATTGAATTTAAGTGCAAAGTGGAATCCTATTCGAGTATAAGCACAGATAAAAATTCGATTCGAATTTGAAATTGAATGAATTATCCAGATTGTTGGATATCTGAAAGTCGATAGTTGTGAAGAGAAAATCGAAATTTAATTATCTTTTGTTGAAAATTGAATATTCTGAATACCGTAGCCATTGATTATAGATAGGCTATCCAAAGATATATCTTTAAGAAGTTAAATGATCACAAATTAATAGACATTACGTGTAAATAAATAGTTTAGTTACCGGGTTTTGAAATTGTAAATGTGCTAACGTCAATAGTTATAATTGTTGAATTTTGAGGGTTAACGTAGCGAGATTAAAAGTCGGTAAATGTAAACAGAAAAACTAAATATCAATAGTTAGCAAATGAAATGTTCAATAGTCGATAAGTGCGAGAAAAATCTAAATATTGATATTTAGTAGATTGAATTTGCGAATTGAAATTTTCTAAAGTTAGAAGTTCATAAGTGATCATGAAGAGTTATTTGTAGTAATTTAAAGATATAAGTTGAAATTTATGAAGTGTAAGTATTAAGTAATATTTTGCGAATTCTAGTTTTAAGAATTGCGTTAAAGCATCGACATTAGTACGCAAAGAGTTTGTTGTGCGTATTTAATGATTTTTTTAAAGCGATTTAGGGGATAAAATAACTTATAACATGGTATAAGTGTTGATTTATACTCCCCGAGGCCTATATTCTCATTTCGTTTCACCGTCGATCGTATCGAGTCCGTAGGGCTTCAGTTTTAGCCTATTCATTTCGGTTGATTCCGGGTTACTCGGTCATGATCAGATAATTTTTACTGATGGTAATCATTCTATACCTGTGGTGATATTTTTAGCACACTTTGCTTATAATAGTCAGCCATAAAGATTGGCTAGAATCTTGTTTGTTTTCTCTGATGTCTTGTTAAGCTTAAGATAGATAATCGTTAAGGTTAATACCTGTAAAGTTTGTTAAGTTTTTGTACATGGAATATGGTACCCCGTGGTGTTTTTGTTTGGATGTGGGTACAGAATGGTACCATAAAGTTAAAGTCTTTTAGCCGTAAGCTTCGCCTGGGGGCACCTCATTTTATTTTGTTTGAGATTTGAAAATATATCTAGTTGAATATTTTAGCTGTAAGCATATAGTTCAATTCTGATGTTACGATTTAATATTAATTTTTGGAAACTGTTTGAGCAGTAAATAAATAATTGTAACGTTTTCTTGAAATGGATATTGTTTTAGTCATGTTGGAATAGAAATTTGGAGTTAAAGGTATGGTATGAGCGAGTAAGGCGGTTTAACAGCCACGATCTGGGACGCTGCAGAAGCCAGCAGTGTCATGGGGAAGCAGAGGTAAGCTTCCAGAGGGTGGGTCCAGTCGGCTACAACATCGGTCAACTAAACCACCGCGCGATGGGAATTAACCCATCAATAACTCCAGGGCAATTTGTGTACGTATTCTGTTTGGTTTCAAGTTTTAGAGTAGTGTGTTTTGATTTGTATTGACAATTATTCGGGCCTCTTCGATTTTTATGTTTACATATGTCAAAAGACCGTTTTGTTTGCTTGCGTGTAAGACTCGGTATGTATATAGTGTCTAGTCCGCCTGTTCCGTGTCGTTCCACCAGGAAGATCCCCCCGTCCGGCGAGTTATAAGCCCAGCATCCGCATGGGATACCGAGCGCTCTGGGAATCGATACACAACCTTGCAATTATTTGGAATAGCAGACTGAGAAGCCTGAGGTCGTCGAGTGTGTTGCCCTGTTTCATCCAGGTGGTGTAATGGTTCTGGGCATCTTGACTTATGACGTGAGGGTCAGGTAGTGTTATCGACGCTTCTTGTTCTCACCTATGACATAATGGCGCCCAACGTGGGGCCGGAAGGTTAATTTTCGCATGGATCTAAGGGTGCCTTACCCACGTTGGCACCATAAGTGATATCCCCTCAAACTCTCACTATGACATAATGTCGCCCAACGTGGGGCCCGAGACACTGTGAGTCGATAGGTGCAAACCCACGTTGACACCTAGTGTGTTGTACCTACGACATAATGGCGCCCAACGAGGGGCCCGATTAGTTGTCAATAGTCCGTGATTTTCAGTATGAAGTTTAGTTTTGTCTTTCTGCTGCGCGTAAGTCCCGTCTTAGAGAATTTGAAATTCCAGACGTGTTGCGACGAGTAGTCCTAGGGACAAAATTTGTTCTTCGAGTTTGCTTATGTCAATTGTTGATCTCGTGAAGCCATGTTCTTGCGTGTTGTCAGGGGTATTTGCTCCAAGTGAGGCATGGGCATAAGTATTTTGGTTATCCATTAATTTTTAGTGTCAATAGTGATAAAAGCCTGTACAGTTTATGTGTCAATTTTTGCGTAAGTCCCGGTGAAGACTTTTTGGTCTAACCGCGTTGCGACCCATAGATTGATGCATGGCCAGACAGTACTTCAGTTTTCAGTGAATGTTAGTTTATTAGTGTGGATATTAGACACCTCGCAAGTCCCGCCGAAGATTTGTTTTCGGTCTAAGCGCGATGCGGCGATTTGTGTAATATCTGTGCTATAAATTGTGAACATTCGTTTTAGTTTAGTATCAGTTTTTGTTTTCGGTCACTGCTATGTAGCTATTTTTGTAGCTAGGCTGAACACGGCGGAAGTGTTCAGGGAAGATTGGGGGAGAGAGTTACGTAGCTCGGAATTGTGCCCGCTACGTTAGCCCTCAGTCAATCTTCCAGTGGACCACCATAGTTCATTTTTAACAGCTCGAATACTATTTTGAGTTGTAGTTAGTATTTAGTTTTTGAGATTATTTTTGATATTTGGAAATTTTGGGTGTATGATCCCATATTTCATTTTTGAGTTTGTGAGATTTTAAAATTTTGGATGTATGATCCCATGTTTAGTTGTTAAACCTTGCTCACTCATATCATTACCTATATTATGACCAATAACAAATTTCGAGTTGTAGTTAGTATTTAGTTTTTGAGATTATTTTTGATATTTGGAAATTTTGGGTGTATGATCCCATATTTCATTTTTGAGTTTGTGAGATTTTAAAATTTTGGATGTATGATCCCATGTTTAGTTTGTGTGATTTTGGAATTTTGGGTGTATGATCCCATAGTTAATTTCTGAGTTTTTGAGATTAGTTTAGAGATTGTGACATTTTTAGGTGCGAGATCCCATACTTGCGTTGTGAATTTTTGTGTTTTGATTTTTGAATTTTTGGGGGCGAGATCCCATATTTGAGTCTGGATTATAGAGTTGGCTTCTGGTTATCCCGAAGCAGTTTCGGTCACTCAACAAGCGAAAAATCTTTTGACGGGGTCCATCCGTCCATCGGACAGGGAAAATTAGTGCTACCTTTGCGGTCCTTACGGTCACAAAGCCACAGTCATCAGCCGCAACAATCGCCCTTATTCCCGTTGTCGTCTTCGACGTCAATACAATATCGACACCATTTTAATTGGCGACTTGAAGGCATTTGGAAAAAAATTTTTTTGCGTAATGTTTTAAGAGGTTTGTTTTTGGATCATAGACATCAAAAACTTTGTTGTTGTCGATGTGACAACACATTTATAACGTTCTAAACTTGTCAAAAATCTGATGTCGACGACAACGGGAATAAGGCCGAATATCTGCTACAACAACAACGTCAACAGGAGCAGTCACAACACCAGCAAGTAAGCCTAACGCACCAAAGGAGCAAGGGTAAGTTCGTTCTTTTTGTTTTTATTGACGGACCGGACAAGAAACCATCAAAGTGCTGCAATTAAATAGTCTTAGACCCACTTAAACGGCACATCATATTATAAGTAGGGAAAGGAAAAAGTCCTAAAAGCTACCCTGGTGAAGTCCAGGGTTGCCATGCAAAGTGTCCAAAAATCCGTGAAGCACGAATTAAAAAGTTTAGTCGAATCGAAGCTCGAATTGGAGACCCTATTGAATTTAAGTGCAAAGTGGAATCCTATTCGAGTATAAGCACAGATAAAAATTCGATTCGAATTTGAAATTGAATGAATTATCCAGATTGTTGGATATCTGAAAGTCGATAGTTGTGAAGAGAAAATCGAAATTTAATTATCTTTTGTTGAAAATTGAATATTCTGAATACCGTAGCCATTGATTATAGATAGGCTATCCAAAGATATATCTTTAAGAAGTTAAATGATCACAAATTAATAGACATTACGTGTAAATAAATAGTTTAGTTACCGGGTTTTGAAATTGTAAATGTGCTAACGTCAATAGTTATAATTGTTGAATTTTGAGGGTTAACGTAGCGAGATTAAAAGTCGGTAAATGTAAACAGAAAAACTAAATATCAATAGTTAGCAAATGAAATGTTCAATAGTCGATAAGTGCGAGAAAAATCTAAATATTGATATTTAGTAGATTGAATTTGCGAATTGAAATTTTCTAAAGTTAGAAGTTCATAAGTGATCATGAAGAGTTATTTGTAGTAATTTAAAGATATAAGTTGAAATTTATGAAGTGTAAGTATTAAGTAATATTTTGCGAATTCTAGTTTTAAGAATTGCGTTAAAGCATCGACATTAGTACGCAAAGAGTTTTTTGTGCGTATTTAATGATTTTTTTAAAGCGATTTAGGGGATAAAATAACTTATAACATGGTATAAGTGTTGATTTATACTCCCCGAGGCCTATATTCTCATTTCGTTTCACCGTCGATCGTATCGAGTCCGTAGGGCTTCAGTTTTAGCCTATTCATTTCGGTTGATTCCGGGTTACTCGGTCATGATCAGATAATTTTTACTGATGGTAATCATTCTATACCTGTGGTGATATTTTTAGCACACTTTGCTTATAATAGTCAGCCATAAAGATTGGCTAGAATCTTGTTTGTTTTCTCTGATGTCTTGTTAAGCTTAAGATAGATAATCGTTAAGGTTAATACCTGTAAAGTTTGTTAAGTTTTTGTACATGGAATATGGTACCCCGTGGTGTTTTTGTTTGGATGTGGGTACAGAATGGTACCATAAAGTTAAAGTCTTTTAGCCGTAAGCTTCGCCTGGGGGCACCTCATTTTATTTTGTTTGAGATTTGAAAATATATCTAGTTGAATATTTTAGCTGTAAGCATATAGTTCAATTCTGATGTTACGATTTAATATTAATTTTTGGAAACTGTTTGAGCAGTAAATAAATAATTGTAACGTTTTCTTGAAATGGATATTGTTTTAGTCATGTTGGAATAGAAATTTGGAGTTAAAGGTATGGTATGAGCGAGTAAGGCGGTTTAACAGCCACGATCTGGGACGCTGCAGAAGCCAGCAGTGTCATGGGGAAGCAGAGGTAAGCTTCCAGAGGGTGGGTCCAGTCGGCTACAACATCGGTCAACTAAACCACCGCGCGATGGGAATTAACCCATCAATAACTCCAGGGCAATTTGTGTACGTATTCTGTTTGGTTTCAAGTTTTAGAGTAGTGTGTTTTGATTTGTATTGACAATTATTCGGGCCTCTTCTATTTTTATGTTTACATATGTCAAAAGACCGTTTTGTTTGCTTGCGTGTAAGACTCGGTATGTATATAGTGTCTAGTCCGCCTGTTCCGTGTCGTTCCACCAGGAAGATCCCCCCGTCCGGCGAGTTATAAGCCCAGCATCCGCATGGGATACCGAGCGCTCTGGGAATCGATACACAACCTTGCAATTATTTGGAATAGCAGACTGAGAAGCCTGAGGTCGTCGAGTGTGTTGCCCTGTTTCATCCAGGTGGTGTAATGGTTCTGGGCATCTTGACTTATGACGTGAGGGTCAGGTAGTGTTATCGACGCTTCTTGTTCTCACCTATGACATAATGGCGCCCAACGTGGGGCCGGAAGGTTAATTTTCGCATGGATCTAAGGGTGCCTTACCCACGTTGGCACCATAAGTGATATCCCCTCAAACTCTCACTATGACATAATGTCGCCCAACGTGGGGCCCGAGACACTGTGAGTCGATAGGTGCAAACCCACGTTGACACCTAGTGTGTTGTACCTACGACATAATGGCGCCCAACGAGGGGCCCGATTAGTTGTCAATAGTCCGTGATTTTCAGTATGAAGTTTAGTTTTGTCTTTCTGCTGCGCGTAAGTCCCGTCTTAGAGAATTTGAAATTCCAGACGTGTTGCGACGAGTAGTCCTAGGGACAAAATTTGTTCTTCGAGTTTGCTTATGTCAATTGTTGATCTCGTGAAGCCATGTTCTTGCGTGTTGTCAGGGGTATTTGCTCCAAGTGAGGCATGGGCATAAGTATTTTGGTTATCCATTAATTTTTAGTGTCAATAGTGATAAAAGCCTGTACAGTTTATGTGTCAATTTTTGCGTAAGTCCCGGTGAAGACTTTTTGGTCTAACCGCGTTGCGACCCATAGATTGATGCATGGCCAGACAGTACTTCAGTTTTCAGTGAATGTTAGTTTATTAGTGTGGATATTAGACACCTCGCAAGTCCCGCCGAAGATTTGTTTTCGGTCTAAGCGCGATGCGGCGATTTGTGTAATATCTGTGCTATAAATTGTGAACATTCGTTTTAGTTTAGTATCAGTTTTTGTTTTCGGTCACTGCTATGTAGCTATTTTTGTAGCTAGGCTGAACACGGCGGAAGTGTTCAGGGAAGATTGGGGGGGAGAGTTACGTAGCTCGGAATTGTGCCCGCTACGTTAGCCCTCAGTCAATCTTCCAGTGGACCACCATAGTTCATTTTTAACAGCTCGAATACTATTTTGCGTGTTCGGGGAGTTCTGCGTGTATTTATGAGTATTTATGAGTATTATGACCAATAACAAATTTCGAGTTGTAGTTAGTATTTAGTTTTTGAGATTATTTTTGATATTTGGAAATTTTGGGTGTATGATCCCATATTTCATTTTTGAGTTTGTGAGATTTTAAAATTTTGGATGTATGATCCCATGTTTAGTTTGTGTGATTTTGGAATTTTGGGTGTATGATCCCATAGTTAATTTCTGAGTTTTTGAGATTAGTTTAGAGATTGTGACATTGTTAGGTGCGAGATCCCATACTTACGTTGTGAATTTTTGTGTTTTGTTTTTTGAATTTTTGGGGGTGAGATCCCATATTTGAGTCTGGAGTATAGAGTTTTATTTATCGTAGTAATTTTGCATCTATTAGCCAATTTACCCAAGTTACTCATTTACCATATATATTTGTTGATTTCTACTTACCATTGATTTTCATTTACCATATATATTTTTGATTTTCACTTACCATATATACGTTTTGATTTTCAATTACCATATAGATTTCGATTTTCATTTACCATCTTTTTATTTATCATTTAATTTTTCATTTTGATTTTTATTTATCACATATATTTTGAATTTTTAGTTTGAGATTTAGTTTTTCAGGAAAGACCAATTTTTCCGTGACGCTGTGAGGCTAGCCGCCAACAGCAGTTTTGTACATTAATTGTTGATTTCGTTACAACCGGCAGTTCGGAAATGCCAGTGTGACCGCCACCGCCTATAGGAGATACATAAATGGCCGACGAGTCATTAGTGTCCGCCGTAGGGGCCACGCAAACGCGGACCGCGCCGACGACTTTGACATATACGACAGCAGCAGGCGCAGCAGCTGCATCAACCTCTACCGCGAGCGCAAGGGTCGTTGCCTCGAGCGGAGCCATATATTCTGGAAGACTAGACCCAGTAGCGGCAATTTTGGCAATGCTGAATCGTTCGAGTCGCAGACTTTAGTGCACTGACGGCACGAGAAGCGCAGGTGCAGCGTCGACGAATGGCAGATCCAAGTCCGACCCAGGAGCAGCGCTGGAAACATAATTTCTTTTTGTCGTATCTATATTATGTAAGTATATTTGAAAAATATAGTATTTCAGCATTAATTTAAAAAAAAAGTAATTGCATTACCATAATATTTTAAAAAATATTTAGGTTCTTTTTGATGGCACTCAAAAAGTCAGTGTTTTTAGTTTTTCTTGGACAAAAAAAAGGTGAACGTTATCGATCTTTGTGTTGTGGTTGGAAAAAAATGAAAGGTGGGACTGTCTTCTTTAAATTTACCCAAAAAAATCCACCAACTTTTCTCAATATTTTACAAACGTATAAATTTTATAAAAAAAAGCAATAGTATTACATCGCACTTTTGTAATAAAATGTAATAAAAAAAAGTCTGCCTACTTTTAGGCGTGCACTTTTTTAATGTATTTGCAGTTATGAATTATAACAACAATTTGTTAATAACTGATTGACAGCAATTCCAAAGAAAAGCATAACAAAATAACAAACAAAAACATATGATTTGGTAAATAAAATTTGGTAGACCAAAAGTGTTATAAAATTGTGAAAGATAAATATTGAAATGAGTTCATTTTCTGTGTCATATAGTGAATTGTGTATGGAACTTATTAATTGTCGTAATAATGTTAATTTATTAACCGATTTTATAAAAGCAAAAAACTCGGTGCTTACGATTAATGAAATCCAAATAGTGACAAAAGACATTCGTAAGCGATTTCTTAGTAATTTTTGTAAACGCTGGGCGGAATCGCACAAAATAAAATCGTATTTCTTGAAGAAAAATGATGCCTGGCTAAAAAGTAAGTTGCGAAACAAAAATAATTTATTGTGAACTTTGTAAACCATAACAAATTTTTTTAAGATATATTTGAAGTATCACTTGCTGATGATCAACCTTCTTGTTCAAGGAACAAGGGAAGGCCAGTTAAGGAATTCGATGATTGCAAATATCGTAGTAAAAGGTACAAAGCTGCCGATTTAACATCCCAGTACACCCAACAACAATTAACAATGACAAGTGGAGTAACCGACTCAAAAACTAAATCATTTTCATATATTCCTTCGTCTACTGCACTGGCGTTATTGCTGGATGCAGAGTTAACTAAACATCAATACGAAACAATAAAAAATGTTTTGAAAGGAGAGGGATATGATATTTTACCACCTTATATAAAGGTAGTGGACGAATTTATATACCTCGGATCTGCCGTGAACAAAAACAACAACGTCAGCCTTGAGATCAAACGGAGAATTGTGCTTGCGAATAGATGTTATTTTGGGCTAAGCAAGCACTTTAGAGATAAAGCCCTCTCTCGAGTAACAAAAGTCCAGCTGTACCAGACTCTCATTCAACCTGTCTTGCTTTATGGCGCAGAATCCTGGGTCCTATCGCAAGCAGACGAAACATCTGTAGGAGTCTTCGAGAGAAAAATACTCCGAAAAATTTATGGCCCTATAGTGCACAACGGCGAGTATCGGCGACGCATGAATCATGAGCTGTATGAGCTTTATCCTGACATTGACATAGTTAAGCGGATCAAGATAACGCGATTGCGCTGGCTAGGCCATGTCAGTAGAATGGATGAAGATGAACCAGCGCGAAGACTTTTCGAAACCGAACTCGAAGGAAGACGAAAAATAGGAAGACCAAGACTCCGCTGGAGGGATCAGGTTGACGAATCCCTGCGTACACTTGGTATTGCCAACTGGAGAGATAAAGCAAAAGATCGAACTGGTTGGCGAAATATGTTATCTTCGTTTTGTAAGGTCCCTGACCCCCTGGGGTTGTCCGAGACCGGATAAGTATGTAATATAAAGGTATCTGAGGAGAAGAAAAAATGTTATCCCAATGAAATCCGAGTATCAGAAAAGGAAGCGTCTCTAAGCTTGCAAAGTTTGATGGAGCACACCACAAAGCGTCTCTTTGAAAGTTTTTCGCGCGAAAAGGTTAATGATATGACAAATTCAAATTACACTCTTACGTCGAAGTGGGGTTGCGATGGCTCTTCGGGTCATGCAGAGTACAATCAGAGTTTGTCACCTGATGTAAGCGATAGAAGTCTGCTATTAGCATCGATGGTACCTTTAAGTTTCGAATTTACTAAGAAGACTAAAGAGAAAGTGTTAACCGTTGTTGAGAACATTAATTCCGATATTGCTGCTTTGGGGAAAACGAATGTTGAAGTATTCGGCAAACAGCTCAATGTAACGCACAATTTAGTGTTTACGATGCTAGATGGAAAAACGGCTCAGATAGTTACACGTACACCTTCATCAGCCGTATGTTATATTTGTAAAGCAAAGCCCTCTGAAATGAACGATTTGGACAAAATTTCAGTGAAGAGTATTGACAATGAGGCTTGTAAATTGGGCATTTCGTCATTACACGCCCGAATAAAATTTATGGAATGTATACTCCATATAGCTTATAACTTGCCTTTTCAAAAGTGGTCTGCGATCGAAGCAAGAAATAAGATTTTAAAATAAGAGAACAAGGATCGAATTCAGACGGCATTTAAAGAAAGAATGAGTTTGCGAGTGGATGCTATACAACAAGGATCTGGCTCTTCGAACAATGGCAATACCTCAAGGCGTTTCTTCTCCAATCCTGCACTTGTTGCTGATATAACAGGTGTTAATGAAGTACTTATAGATCGCTTTCGAATCATTCTGCAGATAATAACATGTAGACAGAAAGTTGATAGTGTGAAGTTTCAAAAATTTGCATGGGATACAGCTGAGATATTTGTTCAAAAATATAAGTGGTACTTTATGCCTCTTACTGTGCATAAAGTACTTATACATGGAAAGGACATAATTGATGCAGCAGTACTCCCTATTGGTATGCTATCCGAGGAAGCAGAAGAAGCACGCAATAAAGATTACAGAAACTATAGATTAAAGTTTTCTAGAAAGTGCAATAGAACTGCAACAAATACTGATGTTTTCCATCGTCTGCTTGCATCATCTGATCCATATATAAGTAGTATAAGACGTCAACCCAATAAAAATCTGTTAGAACTAGATTATGTAGTTAAAGAAATGATAGTTGAAGAATAAAGTTTTGCTTTGGTTGTGTTTGTTGTTGTTGTTTGTGTTTAGCCGACTGAATCTTGTTTACTTATTTACATTATGTTTTGGTTGTGTTTCATATATCATATCCCTAAAAGTATGCACTGAGAAATGCTGAAAAATTAATAAATTTCGATAATTTTATAGTACAAATTTGACTTTTATTTGGAATGATTTGGTAATTAAAAAAAACGGTAAGCCATGGCCCCCTAATTTTTTTTAAGATGTTCAGCTAACATATTAGGCTGTAGTTATTTATATAGATGTAAGTGCTGCTTGGCATCGATCACAAACTACAAAGGCTTAAATCTGTTTTTCGAAAATCGTGAAAAATTAAAATTGTTATATGGGCGTTGGGCGTGGCTCTTAAAATTTTAATATAATTGAGGACTCAAATGCAAACACTGGTAGTAATATTTATTAACATAGATATGAAAATAAGGAAAATACAACGATTTTTAGTTTTACGTTATATGGGAGGTAGGCGTGGTTGTGGGCGGATTTTAACAAAAAAAAATTTTTCATCTAATTTGGCAATATGAGAGATGTGTGCCAAATTTCAAAGCCCTACCCCGATTCCTTCGATTTTTTGCAGCAGCTTGTATGAAGAAATCCCACTGTGCGGCAGGCCAATGGCGGGGCTAATCACCCAGCTGCATAGCCAATGCCGACATTAACAACAGCACACGTGGGCTACCAACTTATTGACTTATCGTGTTTACCACCGGCTATAACGAATAATGAGCCCGGACCTATATCAGCCACTTTGGCGAAGCAACAGCCCGATGCCGGTTGACCATTGACTTACGTCAGACCACCTTTGGTGTCAATGCAAGAAGAAACAGCACCGACGCCCAATCAACACCCGAAGGATGACAGGCAAGCTAAAAGTAGTCAGTTTTGGCCAGTACAAGGATCGACACCACCCGTGGGTCCATAAGGAACGAGAGCTGGAGGAGGCTCGCTGCCAGCAATTCATACCCAAGCGAGCACATATAACCAGAACCCGAGTGGGACTACGAAGCCTTTGGTAGACATGTGTGAGGTGTACCTTAATTTTGTCGGTTCGGATTGGGAGTAAAAATACTGAATAGAACTGAGTGTAAAAAGAAAATATTTAAAGAATACTTAGCTTTTGAATTGATTGTCGAGGAAAAATGTGATTTTTTTGGGGACTCGAAAAAAAATTTTTGAAGAGAAAAAATTGAAAAATTTTAAAAAGTAGAATAATTGGAAAATGTATACATAGATTGTTAAATCTTTTGGACGTACAGAAAAACGAGAGGAATCCCGGAAAATATTTTATGCATATCGGGAGGCTATTGTAATTTCAACTAGTGTGGACCAGCACCTCCAATTGAAACCCCAAAAATCAAATACCAATGAAATTGTAATTCGGAAGGTCTGAATCTATAACGAATTGGGATCAGAGGATTGCGTCTAGATTATATGTACATAAAAAGAAAAGGAAAAACTTATATGAAAATATTTAATTTTCATCAGGATATGCTAAATAATCCTTATGAATTAAGGACATAACATATCTATTTGAACGTCATTCGAAATCTCATGATGATTACTACGAAGGAAATGCAATAGGAATAACTTGGATGAGCAAATCGGGTTTCCGTGATGTATTACTAGACTTTGTGTCATGGTCTTCTATTATTTTTATCTATTATTTTTATTCTTTCTATAATCAAGACGCGGGGTTTGTTTTTTTCAATTACAATTAATATATTCCCTAACCATGAATGATTCCCTTAACGAAGTAGTGGATTGAATGAAGCTTAATTATTTATAATATAGAATCAAACTTTTGATATAGATTTCTTTAATTGTTGACCTTAATATTCCATTAACGGGAAGTACTGAGGATTTAACGAATCCCAATGAACGTGGGAACGTTAGCTTTACAGTCGATGTGGGTTCACCCCGGCGTTTAAGGCCCAGAAATAATACGGGTCAAGCGGGAAATACTCCTCAGGCAGCGACCAACTCGAATAGTTCTATACCAGATCAACGCATCTGACAATTCATTTATATTTCATTCAGTGAATTTCGTGTTGAAATGGTTAGTTTAATTTCCAACGAACTTCAAACAATGTTTCGAAGTATGAACTTGACGACCAACAGAAATCCATCTTCTGAAAGTTCGAATGAACCATCCAATGTACCTATAAATATTTTAACGTCTTCTAATGATCGTACTGCTAATTCCTCCGATGTTGTCCCAAATAATTCCCCACGTTCTCTGAATACACCTAGAAGTATTCAGGATACATTCTATGCGGAAAAAGTGTCTAATATAATTCGCAATTGGCGAATAAAGTATACTGGCCATGATAATTCAATTTCGGTAGAAGACTTCATATACCGGGTTAATATGCTTACAACGAATAATTTGAACGCAGATTTCGATCTTCTGGCTAAACACGCTCATTGCTTTTTTTGATGGTAAGGCTCTAGCTTTTTACTGGCGATTTGACAGGCAGAGTGAAGAAAATGACTGGTTTTCATTGACTAGTGCGTTACGCAAGCAATATAAAGCAGACTAGACCGACCTTGACATTTTAGATGATATACGACGTAGAAAACAACGTTCTAATGAGACAATTGACGAATACTTGGACGCTATATCAACGTTGATAAATCGGGATTTGTGTGAGACAATTTTGCATAATCTGAGAACGGAAATTAAAGATTAACAGCGTTTCCGAGCTTCGTCGTGAAGTAAGACGACATGAGAAGTTTTTTAAGGACTTACAATATACGGATCAGAAGAAGCTTATAAAGGGTAAGATTGCTGAATTGTCAGGATCTGTAGACGAAACGAAAATTGAAACTGAGGATGCACTGGAAATTTGCTCGATGCAGAACAACGTGAAGTGTTGGAACTGTGACGGAAAAGGGCACTTACACAAGGATTACATGGAGTCTCGCAAAGTTTTTTGCTATGGTTGTGGCGCAAAAGACGCATATAGACCTACCTGTCAGGTTTGTATTAATAAAACTACTTCGGCGAAAGTAGAGCGAGCATCCGAAATTTTAATTGAAGACAAGCAGAATAGAGCAAATGACAACCTGAATATAGAAGAAGAGACTGCGAAAACTCGGCCTATTCTTCCATTAATGCGACCATTACATATACGAATGTCTGAATATGAGAAAGCATGCGCCAAAATTTGTAATCGGCCAAAAAAAAGATAAGATCATCTAAACGTATACCAGAATATTACCATAAATTGAGAGCATATAGACGTTGCGTAATCTCACCAATCACCACTAAGAATATTGATAGCAGACCCTATGCCAAGTTGAAGGTTCGTGATTCATATTATTTAACTTTGTTGGATAGCGGCGCCAACAAGAGTGTCATTGGTGGACGGCTTGCAAACCAAGTTCAGAGTGAGGAGAATTTCTGTACGTGTTGCGGCAATGTACGGACAGCGACAGAATGTGTTAGAAACGGTGACTTTGGGCGTTTGACGGGCAGGCAAAATCGTTTGAATTTTTAGTTGTTCCTACCATACAGCAGGCGTTGATTTGTGGCTATGACTTTTGGACAGCTTTTGGATTTAAAATTTCTTGTACACCTGCCATATCGGAGTTCAGTACGGTTTCAGATAAACTCGATCTAACATCTGATCAACGACTGAAAATGGACAGGACTGTTGCAGCGTTTCCTGACTCCGAATTAGAAGGATTAGGGTGTACACATCTTATAGAACACGTAATTGACACTGGTGATGCAAAACCGGTTAAGCAGCGGTATTAGTTGAAAAATAGTTATGTGGTGAATTGGATAGAATGATTTCACTAGGAGTCATTGAGGAGGCGCCTACCTCACCTTGGTCATCTCCGGCAGTAGTTGTTGTCAAACCTGGAAAAGTGAGAATGTTCGTGGACAGCCGAAAATTAAACGCAGTGACTATAAAAGACTCATACCCAATACCTAACATTGACGGACTTATTGCACGACTTCTTCCAGTTCGTATCATTACAAAAATAGAGTTGAAAGATGTCTTTTGGCAGATAAAACTGGACGAAGCCTCTAGACAGAAGACAACCTTCACAGTCCCTATTCGGCCTTTGTATCACTTTACAAGAATGCCGTTTGGGCTGTGTAACGCACCGCAAACGTTGTGCCGACTGATGGACATGGTCCTTCCGTATTATTTAAAATCTCATGTATATGCTTACTTGGACGACCTTTTGTTAGTTTCACAGGACTTTGACAAACATATAACGCATCTAATGGAAGTGTCATCCCTGTTGAGAAAAGCCGGCTTGACTATAAATGTCAAGAAGAGTAGTTTCGGTCTTAGTCGAGTAAAATATTTGGGATTTGTTGTCGGAAACGGAACATTGCAAGTAGACGATGACAAAGTGGCAGCAATTCGCAACTTACCTCGACCGAAGACTATCAGAGAAGTACGACGTATGACTGGATGGTATAGACGTTTTATACAGGATTATTCGACTATTACTTTTCCTTTGACTGAACTTTTGACAAAAAAGAAAACATTTATTTGGACAGACGATGCTCAAGTAGCATTTGACCCTCTGCGAGAGAGACACACAACAGCGCCTTTGCCTATTCATCCTGACTATAATAAACTTTTCATATTGCAGTACGATGCTAGCACTTACGCGTCGGTGCGGTGCTAGCGCAGGCGAACGAAGACGGGACCGAAAGACCCATTGCATACATGTCGCAAAAACTCAATAAGGCGCAGCGAAACTATACCATCACTGCACTTGAATCTATTGCTGTTGTTGTGGCGGTGAAAAAATTTAGGGCATATGTTGAGGGTCAGGAGTGGTAACTGATCACGCCAGTCTGAAATGGATGATGGGGCAGAGAGACTTATCTGGTCGTTTGGCACGGTGGTCCTTAAAGTTGCAATCATTTAATTTATCCATAGAACGTCGTAGAGGAAAGGACAACGTTGTTCCTGATACCTTGTCCAGAGTACATGAAGGTGAAGACTTTCTTGAGAATTTGGATTTGGATTCATTGCCGTCTATAGACCTCGACTCTGCATCATTTGAGTCTAGTGAGTATTTGAAACTACGAACGGGTTTAAAAAACTCGGGTTTGCCAGACTTTAAAATAGTTGACAAGTATATTTATAAGAGGGCAAATTTCTCATTAGGGCTCTCGGATGAGTCGCATTCTTGGAAATTGTATGTGCAGACACTTTCAGCGTCTACATATTGATTTGATCGGACCCTTTCCTAGAGCAAAGTCCGGACATATAGGAATTTTTATTGTTTTAGACTACTATTCCAAATTTACGTTTTTGAAGCCGCTAAGGAAATTCGTTTCGAAAGACATAATAAATTATCTACGGACGGAAATTTTTAACTGCGTTGGAGTTCCTGAATTTATAGTGTCGGATAACGGTTCGCAGTTCAAGAGCAAGGATTTTGTTGTCTTCTTGAACCAATTCGGTGTGAAACACATGTTGACAGCCGTTTATAGCCCACAGACGAACGCCAGTGAGCGGATCAACCGGTCAATTAACGAAGCTCTTCGTTCATATGTAAGGAACGGGACAAATACATGAGCTCTTTACGAAACAGCGTTCACCAAAATACAGGCAGGACAGACTATGATTACGCATGGGTACAACTATAAACTTTTGAGAAAATTTAAACTCTTGGAGGAGTCGGACATTGAGATAACTAAACAGGACGAATTCTCGTTACTACGCGACGAAATCAAAAGATTAGTTCAGAAAGCCTACGAGAAAAACGCAAGGGCTTACAATTTACGAACGCGAGCAAAAACTTCGAAATTGGTCATGATGTTATTAGGAGAAATTTTGCCCAGAGTTCGAAGTCAGAAAACTTCAATTCGAAACTGGCTCCTGCTGGAATCGAGGCTACAGTTTTACGGAAAATTGGTCAGGTAAATTACGATCTTCAGGACAAGGAAAGGACTAATTAGGGTATATATCATTCGAAGGACAGTTGGAACTGATTATTGATATTAATTATTTTTGATCATCCTTTGAGGTGTCCATTCGGGAAACCCTTAAGTATGATTTTGCTGGGGGGGGGGAGAATTTGTGAGGTGTACTTTTCATTTTTTCGGTTTGGATTGGGAGTAAAAATACTGAATAGAACTGAGAGTAAAAAGAAAATATTTAAAGAATAGTTAGCTTTTGAATTGATTGTCGAGGAAATATGTGATTTTTTTGGGGACTCAAAAAAAAAATTTTGAAGAGAAAAAATTGAAAAATTTTAAAAAGTAGAATAATTGGAAAATATATAGATTGTTAAATCTTTTGGGCGTACAGAAAAACGAGAGGAATCCCGGAAATTATTTTATGCATATCGGGAGGCTATTGTAATTTCAACTAGTGTGGACCAGCACCTCCAATTGAAACCACAAAAAACAAATACCAATACAATTGTAATTCGGAAGTTCGGAATCTATAACGAATTGGGATCGGAGGATTGCGTCTAGATTATAAAAAGAAAAGGAACAACCTATATGATAAAATTTAAATTTTATCAGGATATGCTAAATAATCCTTATAAAATAAGAACACTACATATTTATTTGAACGTCATTCGAAATCTCGTGATGATTACTACGAAGGAAATGCAATAGGAATAACTTGGATGAGCACATCGGGTTTTCGTGATGTATTTCTGTTGAGATTGTGGAATTCACGAAATAACAAGAAAGAGGGGCTTCCTTAGCAGTCGTTGGATGTTTGGAGTATCAGCATTAAGTGTTATATTTTATTTGAATCATTGGATTATATTCTAGATAATTTACGCCACTATTTCAGCACATTTTGTCTATCCAAATTGTTATTTGTGGTATTTCAACAGTTTGTTCCGGTCTACAAGCGCTTGTCGACGTTGGATGCTAGAAAATAACTTGTGAGCATTAAATTAACATTCATTATGTGCTGGAAAACATAATTTATAAAGAAAACATAAACGTCATAAACTTAGTATAATACACAAATTAAAATATTTCAATTGACGTTATATGACTTAATATTACATAACATTCTTTCATATCCGTATCGTTCATAGAGAAAGTATGTTGGTTTTTTTTCCTTTTTAAATTAAGATAGTTATTTATATTATATCTGTCAAGAGACTGTTCATTTAGTTGATTTGTTTGTTTTTTTTTGTATTTTTTAAATAAGAGCCTGTGTATAGCTGACAAACCTTTCTTGTCTAGCCGAAATTAAACCTATGATTAAATATGTTAATACTTTTATATTGTCTATGAGTACTTTGCGCTAATGTTTTGATTCAAATGGCTTTGTAATTGGTTACATATCCATGAAACGTTAAGGGTTTATCGGGTTAGGGTGTGTAGGTGGGTCATCTTGTGAGAGCGGATTTGATGACAGGATGGGCGGGTAATGACAAGGCGGAGGAAATGCCAACTTAACCTCTACCTAATTCTCCTCACTCCACCTCTCTTTCTCTGTCTGGTAATCGACAATTCAGACTGTTTTTTTTTGTTAAAATCTGCTACCTGAATTTAAATTATTGGTAGTGGCTCGGTTCTGTCTCCGAGGCGAAAGAACACCCCCCAATTCCGACTGAGCACGGCTGGTATTATAGGTAGCACGTCTCCGAAGGAATAGAACCACATAAGGGTCGTTACACGTGGTCCACGACAAGACTTAACCAAGTGGGGCATAAAGTTCGATGGTTCACCCAAGACCATGAACGTTCAGGAGTTTTAATATCGTGTTAGAGTATCGCGATTGGACTATGATTGTACGGAAGCAGAGCTGCTGAATAGGTTACCTCATTTACTGGGTGGAGCAGCTCTAGAATATTATTGAAACTACCGCACGCTGGCACCATTTTACAGCTGGAGTGAACTGCAGCGATCGTTACAAAGCCAGTTCCAGAAGTTTGAGAACGAGTTTCAGCTGCAAGTAAAAATTTTGAATAGGCGCCTGCAACCAAATGAATCATTTGAAGAGTACTTCAATGTGATAATGCGATTAAGGAACCAGCAGCCTACACCGTTCCCAGAAGCGCAGCTGGTAGAAATTATGAGGGGTAACCTTAAGCCCTCATTAGCGTAGATGTTGTTCCCTATTAGGGTGGACAACCTGAGGGATTTTGGAACCTGAGCGATTTTGGAGAAGTCGACGGGATTAGCGTGGGCAGCAAGGCCGTGTGTTGGAACTGCAAAGCCATCATTTCCAATTTCCCGATTGCCCATCCACGAACAGACGAGTGTTCTGCAATAAGTGCGGAAAAGAGGACACAGTCACACCCAACTGCCCAAATTGTCAGGGAAACACACCAAGGGCCCACCTCAAACTGGGGAAGGGCGGACCACGGAAGTGTAAGACAGAATGTGTCCAACCCATCTACAACCAAACCAGGTACATCCAACCTCAGTAGTGACAAACCAGAATTGACCAACCCAGCTACGACCAACCCACTGGCAACCAACACCAGTGCAGCCCAACCAATGACAAACAGCTCTGACGAAACAAACACGGTAGTAAGTTGAATTTTACTGGGGATACAGTGGTGACTCTCTTGATGAACAAGAGTCGACCTGAAGAGCCAGTGGTGAAAGCAAAGCTGCGAGACCTTAAGCCATTGTACCAAAGAATGAAGTAATATCTGAAAGTCCGAATCAGAATTTTCGGGGAAGTTTCCGAAAGGATAGAGCGGGCTAGACAGAGATACAAGAAAAGAAAACAAAAAATGCCTGAGGTCACCACAGCTACATTGATTGAAGGGAGCGATAACCGGTTTTGTGCGAGAGTAAACATCGGAGGAGTCGACGTGGAAGGCCTACTAGACAGTGGAGCGTCTGTAACCTGCTTGGACAAGGGATGTCAAGAGTTGATGGAACAAAGAGGTTTGCAGGTACTCCGTTTTGGTTCTTCAGTAAAGACAGCGGATGGAAGCGCTCATCCAATCCTGGGGAGAGTTAGAGTAAACACAAATTTTCGAGGAAGATCGGAAGAGATAGACATCGATCTGGTTCCAACCCTAGAGCGCGCACTCTATCTAGGCGTTGATTTTATGCGTGCGTTCAAGTTGATAGTAAATATAGAGAGTCTTACCACTCAAGGGGTAGACCTCTGTGAAGACCTCCAAGCCTCGGATGAGGTAAGATCTCATTTGCTGTCACACCAACAAAAAGATGCCCTGAATGCAGCGGTAGAGGAGTTTCCCTGCTATACCAGGCATGGCCTAGGCAAACCAGAGTTAGAAACTCACTCTATCGACACAGGGGATGCTGTCCCAGTAAAGGATAGATACTATCCTGTCTTGCCGCCAGTGCAAACGCTTCTCTACGCGGAGGTAGATCACATGCTGGGCTTAGGAGTCATTGAGCCAATCGAAAGTCCTTGGAGTCATCCCGTAACTTTGCTCCGCAAAGGGACCAAGAGCCGGTTATGTTTGGATGCCAGGAAGGTCAATGCTCTAACGGTCAAGGATGCATATCCTCTTCCGCACATAAAGGGTTTGTTAAGTCGACTTGGCGATACGTACTTTATATCGAGTGTAGATCTCAAAGACGCGTTTTGGCAAATCCCATTAGATGTGTCCAGTCGGGAGAATACCGAGTTCACGATACCCGGAAGACACCCCTATCAGTTCAAAGTGATGCCTTTTGGGTTATGTAACGCGGCCCGAAGGCTTTGCCGATTGATGGCTAGAGTGGTCCCTTCCGCAAGACGGGATCGCGTCTTTATTTATCTGGATGATATGTTGGTGGTTTCGCCAGACTTTGAGAAACACTTAGATCTTTTGAGACAAGTGGCAGAATGCTTGGGAAACGCTGGTTTGGCAATAAACGTACAAAAATCTCACTTTTGCTTCAAAGAGTTGAGGTATTTGGGCTACCTTGTAGGAGGCGACCAGGTTAAGCCAGATCCAGCTAAAGTCGAGACTATAATTAACTACAAATATCGGAAAATCCTAAAGCAGGTGAGGAGTTTCTTAGTTGCCACTGGTCGGTACCGCAAGTTCATTTCCGACTATGCTACTATTTCAAGCCCAATATCAGACACTTTGAAGAAAAGTAAAGTCTTTTGCTTTACGGAAGAGACAAAAGTAGCCTTTGATAAGCTTACTAGTCCAGTGGTACTAGTGCATCCGGATTTCGCCAAACGTTTCTACGTTCAATGCGACGTATCCGATCTCGGAGTGGGCGCAGTCTTGTTGCAACAAGATGATAGTGGCGAAGAACATCCTATCGCCTATTATTCACACAAGCTGACGTCAGCTAACAGAAATTACACCGTAACAGAGCGCGAGTGCCTGGCGGTCAAACAGTTCAGACTTTTTATAGAACTAATATAATTTACGGTCATAGCAGACAATAGCAGTCTGAAGTGGTTAATGTCGCACCGAGACCTTAGCGGAAGATTGGCTCGGTGGAGTTTTCACCTGCAATCATACGATTTTGTGATTGAACACAGTAAGTGTTAACTGAATGTACTACCTTGTCGAGGTATGAGATGGAGGAAATCGCGGCTGAGGTTTGAAAACTCACTGACCTAGAAGACAAAGCTTTCCAGTCGGAGGACTATGCCGAGTTAATCAAGACTGTGGACGAAAATGGGAATCGTCTGCCGGATTTGAAAGTTTTGGAAGGCAAAGAGTATAAGAGGACAATACACTATGACGGTGTACCACTCCATGAAGATTTTGCATGGAAGGCGTGGGTACCAGTGGAGTTAACCCAAGGAATTATTGAGAAGATTCATGATCCACCACACGTGGCTCCTTGTGGTTTCTTTAAGACACTGAACCGAATAAAAGAGTACTTTTACTGGTCTAATAGGAGTGTCCAGGTGAAAAGTTATATTGACGCCTGCCGAATTTGCAGAGGCTAAAGCGGCCAATAGAACGTTAAGACCAACAATGGATAAGGAAGTCATGAGCCATCGGCCGTTTCAACGAATTTTATCGACTTTTTGGGGCCCTATCCGCGATCGAAGAACAGAAATAGCTACATCTTTATAGTATTGGACCACCTGACAAAGTTCGTTATATTTAAGGCTATGCCTAAAGCTAGTGGCAAGGGTGTCATCAGATTTTTAATTACGGAAATATGCCACAAATTTGGAGTACCTGAGACTATAGTCTCAGACAATGGGAAACAATTTGTGGGAAAAGAGTTCACAGACTTTGTGACGAATTTCGGTATAAGCCATTATAGGACAGCGGTACATTCTCCGCAGGCAAATGCTTCGGAGAGGGTTAACCAATCCGTTCTAGCTGCCATACGTTCCTACATGAAAGAAGACCATAGGGAATGGAATCGGCACTTATACGAAATTGAATGTTCTTTGCGATCATCCACGCATAGCGCGATAGGAGTAACACCCTATTTCGCTCTGTTCGGACTAAATGTGATAACTCATGGTAGCCTATATAAGAAAGAGTTTAGGCTAGAAATTAATAAAATAGAGAGTTTGACTGACCTGGGAGAAGCCAAAGTGCCTAAGTCAGTGGCGCAAGATCTTATCCGAGCCAAAATTCAAGAGAGCCTGCATAAGGCATACGAGAAGAATGTGAAGACCTACAACACCAGATGCAGACAGGTTAAGGATATACCCGGTCAAGAAGTCTTCCGGCGCAATTTTCAACAGAGAAGCTTCAAAGACAATTTCAGTTCCAAATTGGCTAGAAAGTTTTTGAAGTGCAGAGTGGTGAAGCCTGTTGGAAACAGCCTATATGAGCTTGAAGATTTGCAGGGAAAGCGATTGAGAGTTTTCCACGCCAAAGACCTGAAGCAATAATCTTGGTGAAGTATTAGATCAGCGTTCTTTAAGTAATTTGTGTTCCACGTTCACGTGACGAAGGGTTAAGGTATATAAGCCAATAGATCCACACCCCTGTGAGCGGTGTTCAGTGACAGTTTGAGTGTATTAGAGGACTTTCACCTAGGACTTAGTTACCTTTTCTTTCTGAGACAGACCGTAGTAATAAGTCGAGGTTTAGGTCTTGTCATTTCAGCTAAAAGTAAGCAAGACCCAAAACAGAATTGACCATTAAGACTTCTCTGACAATAGCTACAATCAACGATGGCAAACCGCGTCGATTTCGGTATATGGCTATCCACCATCACGGCAGCAGACGATCAGATCGTGGTCATAGACTGCGGACATGTTTCCCACCGCGCATGCACTGACCAGTGGAGAGGCCAGAATTCTAACGCGCCAAGTCACCCAGCTGCGTGCAGAAAGCCGGCAGCTGTGCAACCAGCCTCGTCCTGATTATCTAGACCTTCAAGCACGCTTTGACTCACTGCAAGAGCAACAGAGAACTCAAACCAGAGACGCTACAAAGGATCGGAGCTACTGGCAGACCCAACTAAGCACCCTACCGGCCGAAAATAAAAGGCTGAATTATCGTGTCCTGGACATGGAAGTGCAGCTTGGGGACTTACAGCGCAAAAACTTACACCTCGCGCAAGAACAATATGTCACCCGTACTCGTTATCAGGCCGTGGAATTGCGAAAGAAGCGTCCAGGGTACGCCAACCGACGAATCACCATACAGGGTTGGGCAGCAACAGCACCGCAGGATCCCAAGAGCGAGGTGTTCAGCATCTTTTGCACAACACCGATGATTGTGCAGAGCGGCCAATTTCAGATCACAGTCGAGTTCAAAGCGCCCGCCATGAAGCTGGAAGTTCTAGCTATAACCTGCCGTCTACAGTCCTGCAGAAGAGCAGATGTCCGTCGCTTGGAAATTAAAGACAATGTAGCAGTGCACCGGCTCTACAAGCTCGTAGGCAGCAAAGTTTTCGGGAAGAAAGGTGTAAAGTTTCTCAACCTCGTTGAGAACCAGGTTCTCATTCGTCTGGTAAGCGAGCATGAAACCAGGGAGGTAGAGGGCGAGGAGCAAATTCAAGAGATTCTGGACGCTAAGCCTCAGACCTCAGCAGCCGGCAGAAGATCCCGCACGTAAGCCCGCAGCGCAGTAGGCGCTGATAACGAAGACAAAACAACATCAAAGAAGAAGATGGGAGACTACCATACCTGGGTGGATATAGAGTTTAAAGCAAAAGGCGTTAGCTCCTAACCATCAGGCTAGTCAGAATCGCCCTTCGGGTCGATGTCTGACACCCCAACAAGGTGGGGAGCTACTTCGACTGTCGACTCTCAACTCTAGATATACCAAGGTTAGGTTTCCCTCCCATCCTTCGCCAAGTATGTCATCGGATGGTGGGGTTTGTGGCGGCGCCATATCGACGCAATTTAATACCAGCGATCCTATTTATGGGTATCCGTCTACACCCCATTGGATTGCCCGGTCATCACCACCTGAAATAATGCATCCTCAATGAACTGTCAAAAAGTAAACAAAGGCAGATAAACGTTTTGTTCGGTAATTTTCCAGAACAAATACCAACACACAAATCGGCTGACGCAATATCGGAGACAAATTTGGCAATGACGAACATTTCTCGTCAGCCATCGCAAATTGAGGAAATTGAACTTGTATTTTGATAGTACCAACGTTTGTCATAACCAGAAGTGAGGAAGTCTTTTTCTGGGTAGAAACCCAAGAGCTTGTGAGGAAACACTGTTATACCGATCAAGCGACACCGTAAGTGCAACTTCAATTGAAACGACTTGTACCGGCGACGTTAGTAATTTCGTTTGTTTCCCCAAGCCGAAGCGGCCAAGCCATTTTATATTTTTGCTGATTTCAGCTGCAGTTTCTTATTCTTTCCACCACTCGTGACTGACCGGACACTTCCTAGCGTAGTCCGGTGGAATTCACCACCTTAGAACGGCACGTTTGGCGATTTTTGCTAAGTCAGAAACATCTAGGCACACCGCCACAGTTGACATTGTAGTGTTTCACATCAGCCACGTTTGGCCCAGCTATTTAAACGCCAGCTTTCTTGTCTGCAGCCGTCTCGGCTAACGAATGACATAACCGTAGTCCGGCAACGCTTACCCGAGATAGGAGATTGGGGACCGCCCGTTTAGTTTGAATAAAATCCAATTGGGAAGGCGTAAGGGTCAGGCCCAGGTCTCAATTCTCCCTATCTCGAGTACACAGGCCGGGCTAAACCCCGCCGTTGTTGGCTTCTGGTTATCCCGAAGCAGTTTTGGTCACCCAGACCATCTGTCTATCGGACAGCGAAAATCAGTGCTACCCCTATAATTACCCTGCCTGAGCCATCATTATCATCGTTATTTGTCATACAGTCACATAGCCACAGACATCAGCCGCAACAATATCTGCTACAACAGCAACAACTTCAACAGGAGCAGTCACAACACCAGCAACGACCTCCTCATCATCCATTTCGCCAGCTGCAACATTGGCTACAACGGTCACAACACCAGCAGGTAAGCCTAACATAAACTCAAAACATCCACCAAAGGAGCAAGTGTTCCGTTCTTTTTGTTTTTATTGACGGACCGGACAAGAAACCATCAATGTGCTGAAATTAAATTCCCACTTAATGGGAATATCATATTATAAGTAAAGAAAGGAAAAAGTCCTAAAAGTTACCCTGGTGAAGACCACGGGTGCCATGGAAAGTGTCCACAAATTCGTGAAGCACGAATGCAAAAGCTTAGTCGAGTCGAAGCTCGAATTGGAAACCCTATTGAATTTAAGTGCAAAGTGAAATCCTATTCGAGTATAAGAACAGATAAAAATTCGATTCGAATTTGAAATTGAATGAATTATCCAGATTGTTGGATATCTGAAAGTCGATAGTTGTGAAGAGAAAATCGAAATTTAATTATCTTTTGTTGAAAATTGAATATTCTGAATACCGTAGCCATTGATTATAGATAGGCTATCCAAAGATATATCTTTAAGAAGTTAAATGATCACAAATTCATAGACATTACGTGTAAATAAATAGTTTAGTTATCGGTAGTTAAATAGTAAAACTAAATAAACTAAAACTCAGTAGTTATAAATATCAACAGTTAGCAAATGAAGTGTTCAATAGTCGATAAATGCGAGAAAAATCTAAATATTGATATTTGGTAGATTGAATTTGCGCATTGAAATTTACTAAAGTTAGAAGTTCATAAGGGATCATGAAGAGTTATTTGTTGTAAGTTGAAATTTATGAAGTGTAAATATTAAGAAATATTATGCGAATTCTAGTGTTACGAATTGCGTTAAAGCATCGACAGTAGTACGCATAGAGTTTTTTGTGCGTCTTTAATGATTTTTGTAAAGCGATTTGGGGGAGAAAATAACATTTCATCTCCTATACTTATATAAAGCGGTTCACCTTAGGTAAGGAAGACCTGACGTTCGGGGTTTGTTATTGAGTTATATTGTTATTATTGATTTTGGTATAAGTGTTGATTTCTACGCCGCGAGGCCTATATTCTCATTTCGTTTCACCGTCGCTCGTATCGAGTCCGTAGGGCTTCAGTTTTAGCCTATTCGTTTCGGTTGATTCCGGGTTACTCGGTCATCATCAGATAATTTTTACTGATGGTAAACATTCTATACCTATGGTGATATTTTTAGCACGCTTTGCTTATAATAGTCAGCCATAAGGATTAGCTAGAATTTTGTTTGTTTTTTCTGATGTCTTGTTGAGCTTAAGATAGATAATCGTTAAGGTTAATAGCTGTAAAGTATGTTAAGCTTTTGTGCATGGAATATGGTACCCCGTGGTGTTTTTGTTTGGCACCATAAAGTTAAAGTCGTTTTGCCATGAGTCTCCATGAGTTTTTGTAAAGTCTTTGCCTAGGGGTACCGTATTTAGTTTTGTTTGAGATTTGAAAATATATCTAGTTGAATATTTTAGCTGTAAAGTATGTTCAGTTTTTGTGCATGGAATATGGTACCCCGTGGTGTTTTTGTTTGGCACCATAAAGTTAAAGTCGTTTTGCCATGAGTCTTCATGAGTTTTTGTAAAGTCTTTGCCTAGGGGTACCTTATTTAGTTTTGTTTGAGATTTGAAAATATATCTAGTTGAATATTTTTGCTGTAAGCATGTAGTTCAATTCTGATGTTACGATTTAAGATTACTGAGACTGAATTTTTGGAAACTGTTTGAGCAGTAAATAAATAATTGTTACGTTTTCTTGAAATGACTATTGTTTTAGTCATGTTGGAACAGACATTTGGAGTTAAAGGTATGGTACGAGCGAGTAAGGGGGATTAACAACCGCGATCTGGGACGCTGCAGAAGCCAGCAGTGTCATGGGGAAGCAGAGGTAAGCTTCCAGTGGGTGGGTCCAGTCGGCTACAACATCGGTCGACTAAAACAGCGCGCGATGGGAATTAACCCATCAAGAACTGCAGGGCAATTTGTGTACGTATTCTGTTTGGTTTCAAGTTTTAGAGTATTGTGTTTTGTTTTATATTGACAATTTTTCGGGCCTCTTTTATTTTTTTGTTTATGTCAAAAGACCGATTTTTTTGGTTGCGTGTAAAGGTACGGTCAGATTGAGCAAATATTTGACGAAAACGTCAAATATTTCTTGGCCCCTGTCTGACCACAAAATATTTTTGTATGGCAAACAGCAAAACAGCTGGGTTTGGTCAAACAAACTTATTATTATTTGTCTTCAAATAAAAATTTGCTCAATGTGACCAAAGTGTGACCACTAAAGAGCAAATATTTTCCTCTTTTTTTGCAAACATTAATTTGATCTTACAAATGATTTGTAAGAGCAAACAATGGTAAATAACAGATGGTATAAGCAGTTTTGTCATCTATTACGACTCAAATTATAAAATAAAAAAAAATCACCAACATTAAACTAAAAAGAAGAAATGGTAAATTTTAACAGTTTTAAAAATGTTTTGGTAATTTTGTTCTACGGCTATAAATCTGTGTAAAAGTTTTAGTTTGTTAATCAGTACTAACTTTTCAAATCGGCTCAAAACCGACTAAGCTGCTTCAAATTAAGATATATAAGTACTAAGGATAATTCGGCCATATTTATAATTTTGAGGGTACTGAATATGTTAAAAATGGTTTTTAATATGCTCTACCAGACCTTACAATTATGCTAGGTGATTTTGGAGCAAACTCGCAAAAAAGAATTAAACAAAAATTAAAAATATTTCATAATTTTTCAAAATTTCAACATAGAATATCACGATAACTAAGCGAGTTATCGAAAAATTTCATTTAAGTTTTTTTCCTTTACTTTGACTTCGTTTATAACAAAAATGTATTAGAGGTCACATAGATCGCTTATTGTGGCCCGGACAACATAATATCTTCCCGTTTATCCGAACTTTGGAGGCCCATAACTCCGAAAATAGGGGCCGCCACCAAGTTTTATATTTAATATGTTTTACTTAAAAGAATGCGTTCTACGTGAAATCAATGAGCTTTTTTGGCTAGGCCAGTGGGAGCTAAACTAGGTTGAAGCCTTTTTTGGATTTCTCCTCTTCCAAAACTAACACCGTCGCAGCTCCACAGCATAAAACAAGAAAACATTCATCCTCCTGCATCATAGTTACATATCAAAAATATTTTCTTCCAGGTTGTTTAAAACTTTTGAAAAATAAAATCGTATTTACTGCCAATTTGTTTAAAAATTTTCAGAAAACAAATGTGTGTTTTCTGACAGTTTGCTTAAAATTTTTGAGAAATCAAATTTTTATTTTCTGGCATGTTGATCAAGCAATTATTTGCTGCAGATATTTGTTCCAGTGTGACCACAGGGCAAATATATTTTCCCTACTGTTTATTTGACTCTATTTGATACCTGTTTGATAAAACAAAAAGAACCCAATAAATGTGCGTAGTGTGAACACCAAATCAACCCTGTATTTATTTGACAACATTTTGAGCAAATAGGATGAAACATATTTTGATCAAATATTTGCCCAATCTGACTGTACCTTAAGACTCGGTATGTATATAGTGTCTAGTCCGCCTGTTTGGGGTCGTTTCACCAGGAAGATCCCCCGACCGGCGAGTTATAAGCCTAGCATCCGCATGGCATACCGAGTGCTCTGGGAATCGATACACAACGTTGAGTGTGTTGCTCTGTTTCACCCAGGTGGTGTAGTGGTTCTGGGCATCTTGACTTATGACGTGAGGGTCATGTAGTGTTATCGACGCTTCTTGTTCTAACCTATGACACAATGGCGCCCAAAGTGGGGCCCGAAAGTTCATGTTCGCTTGGATCTAAGGGTGCCCTACCCGCGTTGGCACCATAAGTGTTATCGCCTCAAACTCTCACTATGACAAAAAACAGAGTTTATTGCCTTACTAGGGAATTCACAAGGTGTACTAAGGTTGTAGGTTGTAAGAAATGTGAGCACCCTGTCGTAAATGCAAACCAAGACGTATAGAAGAAGGTGGTGGCACTAGAACAAAGGCTATTTATATTAAGTGGAAGCATTAGGCGTTATTGTAATTGTAGGTAAAAACAAGTCCTTTGGTTTTTATTTCATAGCGACAATAAAAGTAAAATAAAATCACATGAATTTGAGTTTCTAGGTACAACGTCGTGAAAATACTGAAATCAGCTGTGCTAATGCTCCCACTTAATATAAATACACTTTGCACTAGATGTTATTGGGCGACTTATAATTACATAATTAAATTGTCAAAATCAGCTGATTGTGATGAGTATTCAGGAACCCGCCTTTCCAGAAACCGGGTTTTCAATTGTTTCGAAAAGTGCAATTTTTGAAGCACCTGTGGAACGGTTATCTTTAATAGAAAAAATAAAACTTTTCTATATAGAAAAAAATAAATTATGTTAATTCATGATTAGTTTTATTATTTTATTTTCAAAATTTCAAACTTATTTGCATTTAATAGTATTAATAAGGAACTCGTCGACTTTATGTCCTCGTACCAAAACTTTTATGGGGAAGAGTTCTACCCTCTTTCCAGCACAAAAAAAATACAAAAGTTGCGAGGAAATCCCTATTTTAGGAGTTATGAACCTCCAAATTCCGGATAACGGGGGGTTTTTGTCGGACGATTACTATGTATTTCGCGTCGTCCGGCCGGGCTCAGGGACCATGGAGAGAAATACCTCTGTTCCTCAATTTGCATTTCTGGATTTTGGACATGTAAAAACTATTTTAGATAATTTTTCAAATTATGAACGGCCGATATTTCGATAACAAAGCGAGTTATCGAAAATTTTCATTTAATTTGTTTTTTTTATATTGCCTTATATTGTCCAGAACACTGCCACACAAATTCCTTTAGACGCTTTTTAATACATATATCCGGTATATCCGAAATTTGGAGGCCCATAACTCCTAAGATAGAATTTTACCCAAACTTTTTTTTCTTACATTTTCAGCTTACAATTATATTTTCTACCCTACCGGTGGACCGGTTTTCAGTTTTTGATTACTGTAATTGAGGCGAATATAAACAAACTTGATCAGCTGTGTTGGTGCAACCACCTTCTTCACTACGCCTTGCTACAATGGTAAACAAATGGTACCAGCTGATCACATAAGGTGGATTTACACATGTATTTTACATATCGCATGCCACTTTTTTGACCCGTCTGTTATTCGTATGCCTGTCAAAATTATTAAAAAAAACATGGTTTTTAATTTGTTGTGTTTAAACGTTATGGCATATGGCATAACTTCTGCTTGCCATTAATAGCTGATGTTGTCATGTCACAAAACAGAATAAAACACTCATTAATACTTTTATTTAGAATTTTTAATAAATTACTTACCTTTCCTTCTTATTTATCCATTTTAATTTAATTTTGCCACTCCTTGAAATTGTCCTCCTTCCATAAACACTTTGTTGTTTATCAAAAATCAGCTGATGCGATACGGTTTTACATACAAAAATAGAACTCGCCCTATTTCAAAAATTCTCATTTTTATTGCATGATGCATTGTTCATATGGCATGCTTGACAGCGTTCACACGACATGCATACATTTTTCATCTGCAAAAGTGACATGCGATATGTAAAATACACGCCATGTAAAGGATGCTTTATGCAAACGTTGTACCATAGATAAAGGAAATAAGTAGATATCGCACAGGCGTTGTCAAGTACTGCCACTAGGTGCTGTGTTGTCGTTTTGTAACTTTCATTGACGTTTCTCATAACATTCACTGACGTTTGGGACATTTCTCAATTCAAAAATAGAATCATTTTCCAGGCCGGGCTCAGGGACCATGGAGAGACTAATTTAGTTTTAGGTTATGTGATTTTTTGGTGTACTGTTATTGTTGGTATTCGTTTATGTTGACTTGTACAGAATCGGCCCACTAAACAAAACAAAATGCTTGTTGATGTTGCCTACAACAACTACTGCTATCACCTGTTCCAAATACATCTCGCAATGTATATTTTATGTGGTATCAAATGTTATAATTATTGCTTTCAGCTCCATCTTGAAAATATCCCACTGAACAATAAATTGCCCAAGGCATGTGCGATATCTAGTTATTTCCTTTATCTACGCGTTGTACTATCGTGCATCACTTTTGTATGGAAAAAATCTACTACAGTTGTACAACTGTTGTAGAACTTTAGCACATACGACATATACATACATATATGGGCAAAAGTATGTTTTTGTTACACTTAGACTTTTTTTAACGTAGAATACGTTATACGGTAAGGTAGGGGTGTTGATCTGGAGCACAAAATTTTGAGAAAATGTTTGTTACTTTCATTATAAGTTTTTAATACTTTATACATGCATTGAAGAAAATTCAAGTATGGTCGTAACATATTTAATATGTCTTCTTTTGATTTGTATTTAAATAATCATATTGCTGCATATAATTTTTTTGATTCTATAAGTAAATCAAAATTTAACTCCTTCAAATTTTGTATTAATTTTCATATGCTTTGTATTTTATGTATTATAATATCATGTCTAAGAGCAGTACGATTATCTGTGTGTTCATCACAGAACCAGTGTGAGAAAGAGAAGAAGTATAATGACAATGCATGTTTTATGTGAACATTACAGAACCAGTGTTGCCACATGCAGTATTTACACTTGTTTTCAAAAGTGCATCGAATTGATATAAAGTGTACCCAAATTTTGTTAAAAACTATCCTAAATTTTTAAACATAAAAATTAAAGATAAATCGTAATTTAACATGCATGGCAACCACAAACGAAAATATAGGTATCAATCAGGCGCGTGCTTACGCGTGACGTCACGCAAAGTATGTAAGTGCGAAAGATAAAAATATGGCAACTAAATGTTGACGCACGTGTTGTCATTTTCTACCATAAGTGAAAGGAGAGCAAACATATACAGTGTTTTGTCAGAGGGAATGACTACCTTCTAGTCTAAATACCATGAAGCTGCGTTTGCATCATTCAACATTGCTATCCATCTTAAACACATCGCAAAAGAAGTAGAACTTCAAAAATAAAAATTAATAAATAAATAATAAAGATGCCTCCAAAAAACAAAAGAATAATATTTGAAACATCATATGCAAAGCGCAAAAGAATGTAAGTAGCAAATACTTCCATATTATTTTATTATAATATTTTTATGATTATTGCAGAGGTATAATGCAGCAAGGTATAATGCAACAACAGCAACAACAAGTAGAATTGTCACAAGCAATGTAAGTAATTTTATACATTTTGATATTTATCACAAAATACTTATAAAATTTATTTATTATTAAAGTGAAATGCAACAGCATCCGCAACAACAACAAGTATAATTGTCACAAGCAATGTAAGTAATTTTATACATTTTGATATTTATCACAAAATACTTATAAAATTTATTTATTATTGAAGTGAAATGCAACAGCATCCGCAACAACAACAGCAACAACAAGTAGAATTGTCACAAGCAATGTAAGTAATTATATACATTTTGATATTTATCACAAAATACTTATAAAATTTATTTATTATTAAAGTGAAATGCAACAGCATCCGCAACAACAACAGCAACAACAAGTAGAATTGTCACAAGCAATGTAAGTTATTTTATACAATTCATATTTATCACAAAATACGAATAATTTTTTTTTACCATTTACAAAAAGTGACATTCAGCCACATCAGCGGTATACAAGACCTAACTAACTCTTATCTCGGATCGTATCAAAAGGCGAACGATGAATTTAAAAAATTATTTCTTAATAATAATTTTGGACATGTTTGTGATGTATGTGACAGGCTTTGGTTTGCAACAGATTTGTTTGTTATATTACCTCGTCATAAACGTATACTTCAATCACATTTTCCTGTTGAATGCGCTAATGGTGATAATTTTACCCATTATTGTCATACTTGCAAACAAAGTTTTGCTCGTAATAAACTTCCAAATTTATGCAAATTTAACGGATTTAAATATCCACCGCATCAATTAAATTTGCCGCCACTGTATATAATATCAGAGCGCTTAATTTCGCCAAGACTTCCTTTTATGCAAATTCGTCGTTTACGTCGGGAATTGGGAACATATAAAATCATTGGACAAGTAATAAATGTACCAGTACAAATTGAAGAAATGGTAAATCAGTTGCCTCGTCAGCTAGATGATGACTACGCATTTAACGTCAACATCAAAAGAAATATTTTACATAAGTCTACCTACTTATGTGGTGAAGTTAAGAAAAGTACAATTAAGGCATGGCTTTCTTTTATGATATCAACACCGTTGTACAAACATTACAACATTCAGTTTAATGTTTAATCTTTCAACAATCTTGATGGTGAACAACCTTCAACAAGCAGAGCACCTAACATGCCAGTTGCAAATGAAGAAATAGAATGCATCAACAATGAAAATGACAACGAAATGTTATTGGCGCAACAACAAACAATGTTGTGGGATGAATCAAAATATTTGGATATTGCACCAGCACAAAATAAACAAGCAGTGAGCATCATATATGATACATATGCTGAAGAGTTATATTTTCCAGCTACAGTGTATCACAAAAATAAGTATACACGTTGTAATTTCGACGAATATGATTTTTTTTTTGTACTTTGCTCTTTTGCACTCCAGTTTCTATACTAGTTGTCAACACTCGCTACGATATTCGTTACAAAAGCAATAATTTCAACCGTTCAACTTGATCCCGTTAATATTTGTGGCGAGATTTCTTAGAAAATTCCAATATTATGGTCACAAAAGTAAGTATGCGACAAGTGGTTATCCATTCGGTAATTGACTTTAACCAAGGAAGTTTCTCTTTTTATGGATTCAGACGATTCTGTACACGCTATAAACTCCCCACAATAAGTCTGAGTAATTAGCATCAATTTTTACTGCTTAGGCACAACGAGGCAAATAACTGTCTCAGGATTTGAAGGATCTGATATTAAAATTATACAAAGACAATAATTCTCTATGTAAAATTGGCGGCATTGTGCTACTCTATAAAAAGTACTAGAAAACTTTAGGTCTGAGGGCTCCACGAAAAATAAGCCGTGTTCGGAGCACCCGTAACTGTTTAACAGCCAAGAAGAAAAGATTATAGTAAGAAAACTTACGACAAACCCAAAGAAAGGTCCACCAAAAATACAAGCAGAAATGGAAAAAGAAGCTGGAAAATCGTGCCATTCAGAAACTATTCGACGTGTGGTTGCACAGACCTGGATATCGTGGCTGAAGTATTAGAAAAAAGCGATTCATTAGTCACATAAACCGCCAAAAGAGAGTAAATTTCACAAAAGAGTATATAAACCACCCCAAAAACGTTCTGGAACACTATTATTATTTCTGGTGAGAAAAAAATAAATCTTCATGGTTCTGATGGCCATGATAAAGTTTAGAGAAAGCCCAATCCCAAAATAGAGTCAAAAACCATGTGTGTACTGTAAAACACGGTGGTGTTTCGGTATTAATTTGGGGATGCATAGCGGCATCCATGGTAAAAAACTTGTATTTATTGACGGAATTATGAACAAGTATTTATACCTCAATATTCTGGAAATCAATTTGCAAGAAAGCGCCATAGAATTAGGACACTTTCATATTTCAACATGACAATGATCCGAAGCATACGTTTCTCATTGTGAAGGAATCGCTGTTGTATCACACAAATCAACTTAAAACTTCTCAATCGGCAGATGTTAATCTCATAGAGTAGATACCTTTGGGATCACCTTGATCGCCAAAATACGAAAACGAGATATAAATGGAGAGATGATCTCAAAAATTTTTCTGTGGAATAATTATTGAAAATTCCAAGTTCTGTGACTCCACAGTTGGTAGATTTAATGCAATCATGACGTCATGAAATTATAAAATATAGAGGATACCCTACTAAATATTGATTTCTTAAAATATGGTAAATGAATCACATACATCTTTAATACAAATCAAAATATCATACGTACTAACTTTTGTGATGTCAATTTCGTTCCTTTCGACCTTTATTCCTCACAATTAAATACATACACGAATCCCACTTCTTTTTAAAATTTATATTGAATACTTCGTTCGTTTGTTTTTTGGAATAAAAATATTTTGTTGTGTTTTAAATAACTTATAGACATTTTTTTAACAAAATGTATAGGGGTTACAGCTGTATACTTACTTTTGTGATACACTGTATATATTATGGTCAACCCAGAACGTTTAAACAAGGAGTCAAGGCTACACCATTTTATATAGCCTCCAGCGAAATTAGGCGTAGTGATAGACGTGGTGCCACGCTTCAGCATATTCTTTATGTAGCAGCAAAAATTATAAGACTTAGAGTGTCAAGTGGACTGCATTCCGTTTTCAAATTTCACAATTGTACTAAAAATGTAACATGAGAAATGCTGGAAAATAGAGAGTTCGTTGAAGCTACAGTTGAAAAAAATCTATACCAATCTAATCTAATCTATATATTCTTTCAATCTATACCAAATTCTATGCAGTATTGGAATAAAAGGAAAAAGGACTTATTCGCTATGATTCGACAACTCGGAAAGCCAACAATGTTTCTTACATTGAGTGCCAATGAAGTACGTTGGCCTCATTTATTAAAAATACTGTATAAATTTTCTCGAGAATCAAATGGTCACGAACTTCATGATCTCATGAATCAACTAAGAGCATTTCAACGAGCTGCCCTTGTGAATCAAGACCCTATCATTTGTTGCATATATTTCCATAAATTAGTTAACGTTATTATGCAAATATTATCAGCAAACAAAACGTACAATCCTATTAAAAAATACCGAGTTTTGGATTATTTTAAGCGTATAGAATTCCAGCATCGGGGTAGTCCACAAACCCATACATATTTTGTTGTGGCTACAGAACGCACCAGACGAGCCAATATCAGAAAATATGCCAAATACAGTGAAATTAATTACTGATTTATGTTCTGTGTCGTCCACTGACTTGCCAGACACTTATTCTAATCAAGTGCACCAACATACATTCACGTGTTTCAAGAGGGACCAGCACAAATGCCGTTTCAATATTCCATATTGGCCTATGGACGTTACTAGAATTCTGTTACCGTTAGCTGAAAGTGATAGTCGTAAGGCTGTGCTTAAGACTCGGGCTGCAAATTTATATAAAAATCTTTCGGAAAGAATTTATCATACTTTACAAGATTTCTTGACTGATAACAACATGAACATGAATTATTATTTAAATGTAATCAGAGCATCTCTAAAAGGAGCAACTGTCATATATAAAAGAAATATGCAAGAGATTTGGACAAACACATTCAATCCTTGGATAGCTGGAGTGCTCAATTCCAATATGGATTTTCAATTTATTCTAGATGAATACTCATGTGCGGCATACGTTGTAGAATATGTGAATAAAAGTAATCGTGGCATTAGTAATTTACATTCCAAACTCATTGAATTACAAGCACATCACCCGAACGAAGATTATTTAGGATTACTTAAGATAGTGTGCATTAACATGATTAATTCTGTGGAAATGTGTAGTCAAGAAGCAGCATGGTATTTATTGAGACAGCCTATGTCGGAATTCAGTCGTGAAGTTGTATTTATCCCTACAATGTGGCCTACAGAACGTCGCAAAACACATAAAAGGCGAGATCAAATGGACAGAGAGGAAATAAGCAGCAGTTCTACTGATATTTGGACATCAAATATTTTGCAAAAATATGAATATCGGCCAGAAGAACTGAATGATATTTGTTTAGCTGATTTTGCCGCATGGTACAATTTCTCGAATAATGCAAATAACACAAATTGTACCAAAAGGAGACACGCACGAGTTTTACGCTATGTTCATTACAACATGGTTAACAGTTACTCTGAATATAAACGCGAAATGGTTACTTTGTTTTTACCGTTCAGATGTGAACATATTGATATTCTGGACCATTTAAAATATTTGTAATTATTCGATGAACGCAATGAAGAAATTATGAGAAATTTCACAAAATATGAATTGTGTGATATTGCGAAACATATTGAACTTTATAATTCTCTAAACAAAGATTTACAAGATGATCGTGAAATGGTTGCAGCTGCACAAAATCGAGTCGTCCAATTGTTGGCTACTACCGATGCAAATAATGATGAC
This sequence comes from Phaonia tiefii, assembly GCA_963931995.1. Lineage (NCBI taxonomy): Eukaryota > Metazoa > Arthropoda > Insecta > Diptera > Muscidae > Phaonia > Phaonia tiefii. The sequence continues at coordinate 113,174,455 of OZ008368.1, read as the reverse complement.
TTTAATAGTATTCCAACCGGAACTATGACAGCCATAGTTCGCGAGCGTAAAAATGTTATGACTTCACAAGAATTTTGCCAAAAAATGCGATTAACAAATCAAGATCAACGAAATTTACTGCTGACACTGATGAATACTTTATTAAGCTCAAACCAAATTATACAAATTTTCTTCACTGGTGCTGCAGGAACGGGCAAAACTTTCACTCTGAACTTAGCAAAAGAAATAACGAATCGTTTTACTCAAAGCCATTCCAGTAGATCGAACGCTTATGTCGCATGTGCTTCCACAGGGAAAGCAGCAATAGCACTTGGTGGCTCTACAGTACATTCCACCTTTCGAATTGCAATTTCGAGAAGGTTCAACGCAGCAATGTCCAGAGAAACGATACACAGTTATCGAGATGCTTTTGCTAATGTCAAAGTAATTTTCATAGATGAAGTTAGTATGCTGAGTTCTGATATATTACAAAAAATACACGGACGAATGTGTGAAATTACTGGAAATTTTGACACTCCATTCGGTGGGCTTAGTGTAATATTTTGTGGTGATCTTAGACAACTCCCACCAGTAAATGCGAGAGCCATTTTTAAGCCAACTAGAGGTTCTCTAACCGGAGCTTTACTTTGGCAATCTTTAAAATTTTATAATTTAACAAAAGTTATGCGACAAAGCGATACAACATTTTCTAATATCTTAACGAAAATCGGCAACGGAGAAGAATTAGCTGCTGAGGAAGCACTTCTCATAGAAAGTCGTTTTCGTACCACTGAGTGGTGCAAAGTAAATGTTCCAAATGCTATACGTCTTTTCCATATCAATGCTGATGTTGATAAATATAATTTGGAATCGATTTCAACTTTTGTTGTAAGCAGTTGCATAGATACTTATCAAGGCTACAGAACAAATGACGAATTAGTTGGGGCAAGAACTAGGCTGCATAAACTAAGCATCACTGAGTGCGGGAAAATTTCCTTAACCAACGGTATAAAATGTACACGTCAGCAATTCCCACTGTCACCAGCCTCTGCTTTAACCATACACAAATCACAAGGCGGCTCTTTTAATGAAACAGTCTTTAAATACAAGAAAAGTCAGGATCAACAGTTAGTTTACGTCGCACTTTCACGTGTCACAACTGTTGAAGGCTTATACATAACCAACGAAACGGATGACAATACATTTTACCACAAAAAAGGCTGTAGTTCGCCAAAAATGATAGAATTAAGACAAGAATTGGAACGTTTGCAAGATTAAAAGTTACTCGCTGTATGTGATGAAGCAAAACAATTTTTAACATCGATTAAATACTCATTCATCTGTATCAATACACAAAGTTTGAAGGCACATGTCTTGGATATAGAATCAGATCCTATTTTACAAACTACCAATTGGTTACTCTTGACCGAAACGTGGGTAAAAAATGAAGTTATAAATATAAAAAATTTTAATTTAGTATGGCAATACAAAACGAACGATACGAGATCTGGTGGAGTTTCTATTTATGCAAATGTTTCCAATGCTACAATAGTAGCACCTGAAGAAATATCACGATTTTCAACAGTCATCGAAGAGCAATTTCAAGCAAGGAATAACGTTGGAGATTTATGTGGCACTGAGATAATAATCAATAATAACAAAATATTACTTGCAGTTATTTATATACACCCAAACACACCGCTTACGCAAATATGTTTATTCATAAATCGATATTTAAATCAATACAGTTCAAACAACAATAACCCACTATTTTCCAGTTTCGGTTTAAATACTATGCCAATCATTTTAGCAGCAGACTTCAACCTGGACATTATGAAACATGAAAACAGACCATTTTTGGAGTTTATGGATACTACATTCAATTTACAATTAAAATCGTCCATCGCACCCACAACTATCAGGAACACATGTATTGATATGGTTTTCAGCAGAAATATTGATATTAATTGTCACACATACATATCGTACTTTTCATACCATAAACCAGTCATTGTAAACATAAAAGAATAAATTTTAATTTCATATAAAAAATACCCTATAAAATAATTGTCTTTCATTTTGGTAGTTTTATTGTTGTCTTATTTTACTAAAAATTATACTGTACATACATAAAATAACTTATCACACATAACTTATCCTATCTAAAATTAATTAACTTTAATACATGCGAACGCCTACTTATGTTACAAAAACTTAATAACTAGCTATCAGCTGTATGCGTATATATTAGATAGATTTAAATCATTTATCAAAAATTATATTTAATTCATATATTTTAATTGCAAAATGACTAACGTACTCTACGTCTGACCTATGCGCCCGTGTTATCTAACACAGGCTTCATATTTTTTTTTTCTTTTTTTTTATGCCACATTAATATCGTTTTGCACGAATATAATGTAATACTTAAGCAAACGAAATCTGTTATAGTTCATCACTTTCATCAAGGCGCGCGAAAGTTATGGCGGTTTGAAGTTGGAAATTTTAAAAAAATTCTCAAAAATCCAAAAAATTTTGATTTAAAAAAAAATTCAAAATATTTATAGAACATACTTAGAGCTATAAATACAGTCCAAAATGTTTGTTTTCTCTTCATTATTTGGCGAGATACAGTGAAAAAAAATGTTTTTTTATATTTTTTTCATTTACATTCAGATCTGCAAAGAAGACCTTAGATTTGAAAATATTTGAAAAATGTAGCGAAGAAGAAATAATTTGCAATATTTTGCAAAAAAAAAAAATTAACCAAATCCATAAAATCGTTCAAAAGTTACAACTTTAAATGGTTTGGCAAGTCTTATTTTTGCTTTTGTAGTAGAAATTTAAAAGTAAACGCATTTTTGGGGTTTTTTACATTGTTATCAAAAAGTAGTTTTGAAAATTTAAATTGGGATTTGTTTTTTGCTTAAATATTTAAACAAAACATTTTTAGCTTTTTAACCCACCTTTGACCTCCTTTATTTAGAAAATGAACATTAGACAATTTTTTTATATTATTTTTTAATAATTCAAAATGATTTTTTTAAACAGCAAAAACAAAATAATACTAAATAATAAAAAGTTAAGATAATTTTAAACAAGTTGCATGTAGGTAAGAAAAGTTAATCTATAATTAGGTATTTTTTTTTTAATTACAAATTAATAATTTTTATATATAAAAGCCATTAATTTTATCTCTGTCCTTTTTTTTGGTAACTGCATTAGGAGTATATTTGTTTGGGCTTAGTCCATAATGTTCACAAGGCGGAGTTGTAATACATTTGATGCAGGAAAGGTAATTAATGTATAACTGACTACTGTGGTCATTGGTCCAAATTATTTGGTGAATCTTCATTGAATTTGATGCTGGTTGTATGTCATTATTTAAAAGTTCATCAAAGATTTTAAAATTTTCTTCGTTTATTAATGATATATTAACAACTGATTTTTGTTTAATAATATCCACAACATTTTGCGCCGAAATTATGTCTTTACCTTGAGTTACAGCACTATCACATAACCTTTTAACTGTACCGCAAATCCCGTCGGCGACACTTTTACCATGCCCTGCGGTTGTAAAATTCCAGGTTGCGTATTGAATTTCGAGAGTTTTGCAATGATGTTGAAATAGGAAAAAATTGCTTTTGTTTTTATACTGTGTGGTAGGGCCATCACTTTGGAAGTTTATGTTTTTTACATTTGGTACATAACTTTTAACCAAATTTAACACCGGCTGCATGTGTGCCCAAATGGCACCTGCGTCGTGTCGTAGACACTCCGAAACTGTAGAAAACGATATACACTTTATTGTGCTGGTTGTAACATCTTTATAAAAAAAAGCACCGGTATGTATTCAAATTTGTTTTTTGTACGCTCCAAAGTGTACGCTTTGTATTTCTGATGCATACTTACATACGTAGTTTTCAGAAAAATCAACAACGATATAAACTTCATCCGTTTTTGAATTCTTTTTCAAATTTTCGAGAAATTTATATTGGTGATTTGTATTAAATGCATGTTCAAGGTAAACTTCTGTGCGATTATTCAGTTCTTCTACTAACTCTTTTACGTTGCATTTTATAGCTTCTTTTGACGTTATTTTAACATGATATGTTAAATTCTTTGCACCCTTTCGGTCCACAGTTTTTTGTAACCATTGGTAGTAAAATGTTTCTACTAAGGGATTTCTGGTAGGGAATTTTTTTTTTGCAAACTCTACATTCTCTATACATGCAAGCTTTGGAGTTGAAGTTGCATGTTGTCGACTCAGTAATTTTTAAAGAACTGGATGAGGTTAATATCTTTAATTTATATAACTTTTGTAATATTAGCTCAAAGTTAACATGAATCTTACATAAACAAGTATCACGTGCAGACATTTTTTTTCGCTACCCAAAATTGACAGAGTTTAACGAATGTTGAAGGAGAAATTTTCATAACTTCATTACAAAATTTTTTGTGTAAATTAGTCAGTGTCTTGTAAATATCTTTTTCGAAATATTTTACCATTTTTTCTGATAATATCCCTTTTACCTGGAGCTACTGCAGAATTTTCATCCTTTTCAACGAACTGTGTTATCAATTTTTTAATTGAGCTGTGTTTCTTTGATTTAGTAACCATTAGTGAAGTGCAATTAGAATTTTTTCTTTGTTGATAAAAACTTACTAAATTTGAGGATCTTTTTGAGCATTTGTGTTTTTTAAGCAAGCTTCCAGATACGATTCTGGAATAACTTGACTTATCATTCCGAGATGTCAGTTTATTTTTATTTTCATTTAATTAAGTTTCTAGCACTTCACAAAACAGCAAACGTTTTTTACGGCACTTTCACCCTTTTGCATAATTTGCTTCACTTTTTTTTTCAGGTGTAGTTACATTTCTTTTAATAGTTCTTTTATATTTTTGTTTCAAAAACCGTATTAGTTTTTCTTGACGTTTAATAGTCTCTTCCATCTTTACTAATTTTCTCCGTAGAACAGCTTCTCTATTTCGGGACGATTTAAGGACCTTTTGACTTACAATCGTTGATCTAAAACATTCACAGTGCTTTTCACCATTGTTACAATTTGAATACTGTGAAACAATGACAATATCAGAAGAAGTTTGTTTTCTTGTGGATTTGGCATTAATAGTTGGTGGCACTATCGCGGTTTTGTTTTTTTTACATTTTTACTACTTTTTGTTTCACTTTCATTCACTTTTTTGACTTAAAAGACTTAAAGACTTTTTTAAATTTAGCTGTGGTTTTGTCTTTCGCAATGGTTTTTTTCCAATAGCTTGATGTTGTTCACGTCTTTTTAAGATTTTATTTTTTAGATAATCTGCTTTTTTTCCGTTGTTTACGTAGTTTAATTGCTTTTTTGGAAACCATTTTACGCTAGTACACACAACAACAAACAAACGACCAACGTTAAATACGATGACACAGCAGAAAATGGGTAATGGGTAAAAATAAAAGCTTTCGGATTTTTTTATTTCAATTGATTTGATGCAGCGGCTTGGATGTGCCATCACAAAATGTCTGCAGATAAAAGTGCAGATATTTCCGCTTACAATGACTTTTATAACAATGTTATGAATGGAATCAATTATTTACATCGCCGCATTACTTCCTAGTAACTTAACATTAAATTTTAGCTTTGTTTGCTATTGCGAAATGGCAAAACAAAATTTGGTAATTTTGTAAATTTTGTAAAATTTGCCTAAAATTTTTGCAATTTAAAATTTTAAGACGCGCCCTTGATTCGGAGGTGTTATTTATGAATAACTTTAACCCCAAAAAGCACTGGCCAATTTGAAATAAAATTGTGATTGTGCCCGGCGAAAAACTGCTGTTTTCAGAAAATGTACGCTGATTCACTCAATTTTTGAAGTGACGGTACCACACCCCTAGCTGAGGCACATTCAGATGTTCTTCCATTAGTTGTAGATTATGACATCAGCTATCGACTACATTGATCAGAATTCAATTATATTAAGGCGCACACTTGCCATGGTCAAAAAACTTTAAAAATTAAAAAAAAAACTCAAATTTGGTTTCAATTTTGGACCCCCATATATTTTTTGATCAAATGATAATATCGCAGCTCTGTTAAAGTGGGATTTATCACTAACATATAGTGACTCTACCGTGTGCTTGTTGACTTCTAAAACAAAGAAGACATGGACGCAAAATAAAAAAAAATTAAAAAACTTGGGTAAGTTTCAAGCAGTTTTTTCTCAATTTTTACACTTTAAATGGCTACAAATTTTATAGCAAAAAACTTTTGGACAAAACAAAAAAATTGGGAAGAGTTTTTTATATTATTAATCTTTCTGCATTCATAGATTCATGTAAATGTGTAGACAAAAGAAATGATTGCCAACTAAACTCAGGTATCACGAGGTGCAAAACAAAAATATTCTTGCCCATATAACATATTTATATATAGTTTAATAACAAAACAAACAGTGGTTAAAATAAATTACAAATGATAAACGATTAAAAAAAACATAAACCACAAAGTGTTACACTAACAAAACATAAATCAACAAACCACAAAGTGTTACAATAACGATTACAAAGTGAACATAACCTCACAAGATAGAAATTAACATAAATTAGATAAGAAATTTGTAATAGACGATCAACGATCACAACTGGTATCACCACCACAGCCAATAATTCCCGGTCGCTGCTAATTGCCAACCCCCAGATGCCCAACTGCAACAGAGTCCTATGTAAACGCAAAATAACGGGAAGCGGAAGGACATCAAACAACAACTAGGTATTCAAGAGCGAATAACTTTGCAAGAGTTTGTAAACGTACACAAATTTAAAGTAAGTATTATATTTTTATTTAAAATTACCACTGCAACAAAAGTTAGTCGCCCTTTTTGCTTTGATATTTTATTTCGCCCTGTGAAATGAAACACAAACATACAAATGCTTTAAACACAATAATTTATTGTCGAGAAAACAATAAATACAATTTTTAACTACCCGACAAATAACCACGCACGAAAAATTAATCGGTATTACCTAACAAAAAGAAAAACTCCAATGAGTGTTCGAACTCACGGGCGATGTGTTAACACCTTTTTGCTACACGGTACCTGTTCGATTTCTATGAACACATTCGTAAATGTTACATTGGAAAATAAAAAACAGCGTTCAATCATATGATGACGTTACAGTTAAATAATATTAATACTTAAAATTATTTAAAGACCCAGTGCAAGCACATGTGTCATTATTTTCTTGCTCAATACTTTTTGTTTTATTCCCACAAAAGTCAAAGAATGCAAAGCAACAGACACTTGTACATACATACATACATTGTTATATTCGTACGATATAACCGAAGATCAACACAAAATACTTTTTTAATATTACTCCAAATTAATACTCCAAATTTAAACACTTCAATCTCGGCACGCCGATATCGGATCGCCTTAATTTTTGGCCTAAACTCTTCGTCGAAACCCGCACTAGCTGTTTATTCCAAAAATTAATAAAATCGGCTATGAATTTCCGGAGAAAATCGCGTGGGAAAATTATATGAAAATCGCCCAATAATCACCTTCAATACCGACTGCCAAGCAACGAACAAAAAAACGATGATAAGACAAAACCGGAGATCAACATAAAACACTTTTTTAATATTACTCCAAATTAATACTCCAAATTAAAACACTTAAATCTCGGCTCGCCGATATCGGCTCGCCTTAATTTTTGGCCTAAACTCTTTGTCGAAACCCGCACTAGCTTTTTAATCCAAAAATTAATAAAATCGGCTGTGAACTTCCGGAGAAAATCGCGTGGGAAAATTATATGAAAATCGCCCAATAATCACTTTCAATACCGACTGCCAAGCAACGAACAAACAAACGATGATTTACTCTTACAAACCTAACACTTGCGTATGTATTAAATTTATAGGTTACTGCCCTAGAGGCGCGCGTATAGATGTTAACACATCAAAAAGAAAAATTTGTTTGTAATAATAGGTCTGTTTGAGAACTTTTCCAGTAAAAAATATCAAGTAACTTTTACTGGGAGAGTAAGGCTGATTTTACTCTCTAAGTAAAAAATATCGCAAAAAGTAAACGAACGACATCCAGTAAAAAGTATCAAGTAATCAACATTTGTTTGTAAACAGCTGATTCATGTTTTCTTTTTTGCTTTTCGTTTCATTGTTTTCCCTATGTTCAGAGTAATTTGTTGACTTGTTAACACTGCACTTTGTTGGGAATCTAGTTTATTAACAAATTCTATTAAAATGTTCCAACAAATGTATTTTCTTACTTACCTCTGCCATTGTTAAATTTCTTCTTTGTTTTCAAAGTTTTGTTTATTTAAATAAAACAGCTGTTTAAAAACATATGTTCGTACTTGATAATTCTTACTGGCAAAAATTTCTCCAGTAAAAACTTGCAAGTTCTCTATCATTCAACTGTCAAAAATATTCACTCTCTGGCTCTCTCGTTGTTGATTTTATCGAGTAAACGAACACTATCAAGTAAGAAATGTGATAAATTGTACAAATTATCACGTTCTCAAACAGACCTAATAATTTTTGCACTTACCTTTGTTTACTTCTCTTCGTTGATTTAAGTGTCATCACTGACAGCGGTGCAAATTGTGATTTGGCAGTGATGCAACAAAAGATTAAGCCACGTTCACACTACGCGATTGGTATTACGATTACAATTTTAGTTATCGATTTTGCAATTTTTGTTAATTTAATCAAAATTAACATTGAATTGTTGGAAAATATATTCCAAACGGGAGAATACAGAGCAGCTTGCTTATTTTCGCTTGATAAAAGCCATTTTTTTAATTTTTCTGTATTTTGCCTAAAAATTTAACATATTTTTCTCCATATTCAAGACCTAGCAAACTTGATAAAGCTACGGCTATGGTCATGCAGTCGAAAATATATATTATTGATCCCTCCAATGAAGGTAGAGCAGAGCTAGAAGAATTATGTGGGTGTTCCGACAAAAAGTCTTAGTATCTAAATTAGGTACTAATACAAGGCCTAGTGGAAATGAATCCATTTTTCGCTATACGGCTCATCATAGTAGGTTCCCTAGTATGAAGCTGCCTACATTCAGTGGTGAATATGCTGAATACAAGAATTTCATGAGTCTTTTTGAAAACTTGGTTGATCATGTTAGATTACAACCTGGCAACAGCATCTACAAGCGACATGTTAAATATGGCAATATTGTGAATTTCTGCCAAGTAGATAACTTCTGTAAATAGAGAAGAAAAAACTCTGTTATATTCTTTTAGTTTTTAGTTCTAATAATAATTCAACATCGTTTGTCGAGTTTTTTTATTGAGAAGTCAACTTTAGGAGTTTGGAATTAAACAGATCATGATCCGACTCTAACTGAAGTTGAGAAATTTAATCACGTTAGACCATGTCTCTCTCGTGCAGCTCTGGGTACAGTCAAGGCTTACCAAATTACAGAGCAGAATTATTCCAAGGCGCTGGCAAGCTTGTAAAAAGTTTATGACAATCCTTGCCTGATATTTTACGATAATATTACAAGGTTGTTCGAGCTGCCCGAGATGCATAAGCCTTCAGCATCCGCCTTGAGGAGCATGGTAGATACGGTTTCAACAATTTATGATTCGCTTTTGTCTATTGGTAACGATAAATGTATCTCAATCGTTATTATTATTCACCTCGTGATGTCGAAGGTAGATTCAGTAACACCTTCCAAGTGGGATGAACAACTTGACTATGAAAAATTACCCCTTTGGAGTGAGTGTGAAGCAGCTTTGAACAAAAGATACCAGCATATTTCGCTGATGCAGCTTCAAGTTCAAAGTTTAAGACTTCTGTCACAAATTCGAATAGGAAGCCTGATGGAAATTGCAAGAAGAATGCAAAATCCTTTACATGCCAGGCAAACTCGCAGCAGGGGTCGCAAGATAAATGCACTTTCTGCAGATCAATGCAGCATTATGTATTTGCATGCCCTTCGTTCGCTGCTATACCTATTAAGCAAAGAGTTGATTTTGTCTAAGGTGTACCAGCGTATATAAATTGCCTGAAAAAAGGTCATACGGTGACGAAAAGCAAAGCCACTAAGTGCAGAGTTTGCAATCTTTCATATCACACTTTACGGCACAGGAATGCTACAACTAAAGTGACGCCAACTAGTTCTAGTCCAGCTCAGCCCTCAACTTCGACTTTTACCACGGCAGTGGTAAAAATTAAAGATAAATGTGGCCAGTATGTTTATGCTGGAACATTATTAGATTCCGGTACACAAATAAACTTTATAACCGAGGAACTTGCTCAACGATTGCAACTCACAGAGGAAGGAAGAAATTTTAGCTTAATCAGAATTGGTAAGGCAAGCTACAGTGAGGTCCCGAATGAATGCCCATGAATTTTCTTCGGGCTTTTGGGTTCTGCGGTCGATCTCGAAGTATCACCCAGATCATGTAATTTCTACTACTGGCTGGAATATTCTGAAAAATAATTAATTAGCTGATCCATATTTCTTCAAACCGTTGATCGGCGCTGATATTTTCTTCGAATTCTTCCATACATGCAAAAGACTTCACTAGGCTGGGTCGTTTCTGGAAAGTTCAGCGATTTTGAGAATTAGAGGAAATTCCTCAAGAGGCAAATTTTCCCTCAATAGAACATACCCAGTGTGAAGAGCATTTTTGCAACTCTATTCAAAGAGTACAAAACGGTAGATTCCAAGTGGCAATACCTTTCAAAGAAGACCCTAAGATGCTGGGACTTTCCTTTGACACCGCTAACAGACGTTTCTTGTCCCTTGAGCGACGTTTGTCAAAGGACCACATTATGAAAGAGATGTGCAACAATTCCATGAATGAGTACATTAATCTAGGCCACATGTCTATTGAGGACAATATCATAAAGGAATCACCACACTACTTTATACCGCATCGATGCTTGTTAAGACCACAAAGCTCATCTACCAAACTTCGAGTTGTGTTTGTCGCTTCGTGCAAGACTTCAACTCATTGAATGATTTACTGATGATTGGTCCCACAATCCAGGACGAGCTATATTCAATTTTATTACGTTTCCGAAAGCACAAATTCGTTGTAACGGCTGATATTGAAAACATGTACCGTGAAGTATTAATTGACGAGTCCGACAGAAAGTTTCAATTGATTTTGTGGCGTGAAAACTCGTCTGATAATCTTGAAACTTATAGATTGAACACAGTGACGAACATCTTCTGCTGCATTTTTGGTTATTAGGTGCCTGCCATATCTGAGCGAGATGTATAAATACACTCTTCCAATGGGTGCGAAAGTAATTCGCAAAGATTTTAATGTTGATGATCTGGAAACCATAAAACTGATTGCGAATTGAGTAAGAGTATAAAAATGAGTGATGATTCCACAGAAAAGCTTGGTACGTACTGGTACCCTCTTGATGCCACGTTCGAATTTAAAATCGAGACTTCATTTTTGGAACTTAAGGGACCAAACGAAATATCCTTTAGGACTGTTATGTCCATTTGTTATCAGAGCTAAAGTCTTATTGGAAGAACTTTGGTTTGTAAAACTTGATTGGGATGAGTCAATTCCTTTAAACCTCTATACTGCATGGGAGAACTTTAAAGAAGATCTGTAAAAAATTGACACGATTGAGATACCCAGACACATAAAGTCAAATTCACATAAGTGTCAAATTCACGGGTTGACAGATACCTCCATTAGAGCTTATGGTTATTGCATATATACAAGGAGTAGAGTTGTGAATAAAACTTATTGCCGAATATTAACGGCTAAACCCAGAGTCGCTTCTGTCAAGACCCGGTTTCTCCCCAGGCTTGAACTATGCGCTGCACATTTGTTGACCAAGTTATGGTCAGAAATTAAATCAAAATTTTCTTGTGGAATCGAAAGTGTAACCTTTTGGTCAGACTCCGAAATTACTCTTCATTAGAATCATACTCATGCATCAACACTGGCTACATTTGTTGCTAATCGAGTAGCAGATATCCAGGAACTTTGGTTCGAAGTAGAGTTGCCAGACGTACTGTTTCCAGCAGTACGAGTATTTTTTTTACTAATTGTTCTTCTGACTGCATAGCACCGAATGAAGTACGCAAAAGTACTTCTTTTTAGCCTCTACTTCTTTTTGTACTTTTCTTGTTATGCCAACAATAAATACGAAAATGTTACTTCTTATTCATGCCAAAAATCGTATATAAGCATTTACATAGAAACCGTTTTACTTTAAAAAATAACAAATTTGAAAAAGTTCCCATTTTTAACCTTCATTCAAACAATTAATTTCATTCATGTCGTAATTCAATTATCAATCAAATAAACTGGCTTATATCAACTCTTTGACGAATTTATATCCATAAATGCTTTTGCTGAAAATATTCCAAAACAAAAATCCGTTTAAAGAAAATGGAAAGAGATCCTAGAAGTGGGTCATATTCAAATTTCGGAAATATCTGTATATTTGTGTTTTCAATTCCTCTTTCTATGCGGCATGTTTAATGTTTAATTTTTGGAGAAACGAACTAAATAAACTTCTAATTCAAAATTTTCGAAATCTAATTTTACGTACACTTGTAATGAGTTTGCAAATTTGTTAAAAACAGAAAATGGTAAAAACGGAATAGTTAATCAAGTCCACAAAAACTATAAATATTTGTAATTGGTTCAAAACGTTGTAAAATAATATCTTTGATTATTAAATAATTATAACAAGAAGGTTATATTCAGTATTAAAAAATTCAATATAGAATAGATTACACTCTGACTAGCTAGTTTTAATTTAAAAAAATATTTGTGATCTCTTAGTTTGTTCGCTTTTTTCTTTAATTTATAAATTACTGTTATGTACTGATTTTGTTTTATTTCTTAACTTAAAATGTTATTGTTCTGTACTGAACTTAATAATTTTTTAATAACAGAAAGTGTACTTTTATTTTCTTAATTGTACTGCCTTTTTGTCCTCGATGTACTTTTTTTGTGGATTTCAAATCTGGCATCCCTAGTTCGAATGGCCTGCGTTTCTGTTACGAGAAAGTGGCCAGTGGCCTGTAAACGAACATTGTTTATCAGAGGAGCATTTGGCATTAGAAAGACGAAAGTCTACTGTATTTCTCGCTGTGGAGGATGAGTCGAATACTCTTTTGGATTTGACAAATCGACAGTCTTCGTATAACAAACTTCTTCGCATTTTCTCGTATATTTTACGATTCTGTACTAACTGCCGTCTGAAGGAATGCATGTTACTCCTACAGCGAGGGAAATGAAGTTCTAATTTCTTAAAATATGTGAATTAGTGCAAAAATCGCTTTATTGCGACGAAATCAAGAAGCTTTTAAAGTCTCAAGTTCATCCCTCTAATCTCCGGAGATTAAACCCATTTATACACAACTTCGATGAAGACATCAATCAATTTCACTAATCAGGGTAGGCGGTAATGCACCAATCCCTTACGATACGAAATTTTAATGCCGAGGAACACTCATTTCGTGTCTATTTACTTGCGTAATTTACATTTGAAAAACTCCCATGCAGGCGCAAAGGCTTTAGTTGCTCTTCTTCGCTAGCAGATTCGGCTAGTAAACGCCAAAGAAGACTGTAGCAAAGTCGTTCGGAATTGCATTCATTGCTTCCATTACAAGCCAAAATTAACGTCGTAGTTTATGGGAAATTTGCCCGCTGATAGGATGAGAGCTTTATGCCCCTTTAAGATATGTGGCGTTGACTTCTGTGGCCCAGTGAACGTTACACTGAAAATACGTGGCCGCCCACCCGTCAAAATATATATAGCAGTGTATTAGTGTTTCACCTCCAAGGCTGTACACTTAGAATTAGACGTAACTTAGAATTCTTTTATTCTCTGTCTTCCAAGGTTCGTTGACCGGACAGGATTCCCACAGATAATCTACAGCGACAACGCAACCAACTTTGAGCTGGCAGAGCTCGCAACCGCGTTCCGAGGGCAGAGAATGGTATCGAATTCGCCATTATACCACCCCGAGCGCGCCACTTCGGCAGACTGTGATATGTAGCCGTCAAGTCTGCGAAAGGGCTGCTAGTCAAGACGGTCGGAAACGTGCTGCTAACTGCCGAAGAATTAACAACCGTGCTGGCAGAGGTAGAAGCGGTGCTCAACTCTCGGCCCATATTCCCCGTCAGCAACGATTCGAACGACGGGAGGCGCTGACACCAGCACACCTCTTAATAGGAGAATCGCATCCCGAAAAAGTGGTCCTCAAGGAGATGGCAACTTATTTACGGGCTCAGGCACAGATTTTTTTTGGACGTCCTGGGTCAGAGACTACGTCCGCAGCCTCCAAGTCAGGGCGAAGTGGGCCGTAGAAGAGCCAGACCTAGACGTAGGCAAGCTCGTCGTAATTTTTTTTTATTAGTTCATTTCATAATTACAAAATAAATTTATATGTATTATATTTACATTATTAGAATATATTACTTATATATTTTGTAATTTAAGTTAGTTCAAAATAATTGTTTGTGCCTCAGCGTCATATTGACTTTATAGAGGCGAGATGACAGTGATTAACATTTATTATTACTTTAAATTACAATTTTAATTAAAATTTAAAAGAGTTAGAGTTATTAAATCAGTTCTGTACTGTTCTCATGTAAAACTTGCTTCACTGAATTTTTAAATTCAGATATGCGACTAATTATTTTTATTGATTGGGGTAGATTTTTATGAGCAGAACTACCCATGTATTCTACTCTTTGTCTCGTTGCATTAAGCCTACATATTGGAACTTTCAAATTATTGTTATGGCGTGTGTTAAACAAATTTTGATTTAGTGAAAATTTAATAGAGTGATAGCCAATATTTTGCATACATTTAAAAACATACATTAACAGTTGCAATTGGTACTGTCCATCTGGAAAAATATATGTGTATAATGATACTGTAGACGTACGGATTGGAAGGTTTCCCACAATTTTTAGAGCTTTATTTTGTATTCTTTGAAGAGCTTTAAATTTATTGGTTTTCTTAAAACCATAGAGCACAATCAAGTAATTCAAATTGCTTTGAATGAGGGCTTGATATATTAAATATTTAGTTTCTTTGTTGAATTTGCTTTTAAACTTGTACAATAATGCAACTGCTTGAGATAATTTCGTACGTAACGTTCTTATGTGTGTATCCCATTATAAATTACATTGAAGATGAAGACCCAAATATTTAAGTGACTCCACTTCTAGATACAATTTCCTTGCCATCAACGAACACTGAAAAATTAGTACCATAACTATAAGGCTTAAAGCGTATGATTTTAGTCTTCTGAGCGTTGATAAACAATTTATTAACCCTTGCAAATTCGCAAATGACAGCAGCATCATGCTCAATGTATCTTTGCCACGGTTTCATGCTGAAAAGGATATATAACACATATGTCATCGGCATATATAAATATTTTCCCATTTAACTCCAGGTTAGATATATCGCTTATAAATATTTTAAAAAGAAGTCGACCAAGGACGCTTCCTTGTGGCACTTCGTACTCAATTATTCCAATAGAAATTCTCTGACCATTTATCTCTACGAATTGCCGACTAAGAGATATATAGCTTTCTATAATAGCATATTCTTTCCCGGGAATTCCATATAACCAAAGTTTTTCTAGTAAAATATTATGATCTATCAAATCAAAAGCTTTTGTAAAATCGTAGAACACTCCAACTGCTCCTACATTTCCATCATCTAAGCATTTACATGTGCAATTTACAACATTTATTGCAGCTTCTTCCGTTCCACAGCCTTTTCTAAAACTATATTGATTGCAAGTTAGCGACTCCTTTTCATCAAAATATTTCGAAAGCTGATTTAATATAATTCTTTCGAATATATTATTTATTATTGATAGCACAGCTATAGGTCGAAATTTGTCAACGGAAGATGCATTGTTTTCGTTAGGAATGGGTGTTACCTTATGCATTTTTAAGACACTTGGATACGACGACAATCTTCCTCCCTTACAGTGGAAAATGGGGCGAGTGCAAGCGATTGTGCAGGGCGGCGACGGCAGAGTGGCCGAAGTGAGGACTCCGACTGGGATGCCTAAAAGGCCAGAACACAAACTGGCACAGCTGCCAATAAATTGAAGACCCTTGGTCCTTCAATGGGGCCGGAATGTTGGCGCAGATCACTTTTTGTTAATGTATTTGTGTGTTAGATGATGAATTATTTCCTTAAATTCCCATTCTATCCTCCTAAGTGAAGTCTCGTTAATTAGCGCAATGTAATGTCATTATGCTTATCTTTGTTGTCCGTCCGCTTGAGAAATTGTTTCGTTGTATTATCTATAAGCCATTTTATAATGAGAATAAAAATCACTTGTAAAGTAAAATCTGAAAATACCGGTGGCATTTTTATTTTCGCGCGAGCTTTCGATTTTTTATAAAATCAATTTCAAACAGCCCCAAATTTAAATCTACTATATTAAATAGAAAAACATACACTTTCCACGAGGTGTTATTGGGCGACTTCTAATTAATTAAATTGTCAAAATCAGCTGATTGTGCGAACTGTATTCAAGAACCCGATTATCCCAGAAACCGGGTTTTCAGTTGTTTCGAAAAGTGCAATTTTTGAAACACCTGTGGCAGCGGTTACTTTTAATATAAAACATAAAACAAAAATTATAGAAAAAAAATAAATTATGTTAATTCATGATTCTTTTTATTATTTTCTTTCCAAAATTTCACATATATTTACATTTAACAGTAATAATAAGGAACAGGTCGACTTTATGTCTTGTTGTCGTACCAAAAATGTTATGTATTAAAGTTGGGGGAAATCCTTATTTGTCGCACGACTTTTTTTCTCATACTATTATTTTGTACTTCGAGTCGTCCGGCCGGGCTCAAGGGGACCAGGGAGGGAAATACCTCTATTCCTTAATTTGCATTTCTGAATTTTTTGGATTTTGGGAAAATGTAAAAACTATTTTCAATCATTTTTCAAAATTTGAACGGCCGATATTTAATTTTCATTTAATTTGTTTTATTTATTTTGCCTTATACGAGTATTGTCCAAAAAAGCTGCCAGACAAATTCCTTTAGTCACTTTTTATTACATAGTAGCCCCCCATATATCTGAACTTTGTAGGTCCATAACTCCTAATATAGAATTTTGCCCAAACTTTTGTATCTAACATTTTCAGCTTTAAATTATAACTTCTACTCCACCGGTTGACCGGTTTTCAGTTTTTGATTACTGTAATTGCGAGGCGAATATAAACAAACTCGATCAGATGTGTTGTTGCAACCACCTTCTTCACTACGCCTTTCTACAAATGGTAAACAAATGGCAATAGTTGCCATAGTCTGCAATAGTTGTACTATCGTATAACACTTTTGTATGGAAAAAATCTACTACAGTTATACAACTATTGTAGAATTTTACAAAGACGATTTAGAATTAGACGACCAGAAGATGTGCGCAACTTGGCAACCCTGGTAAAAGAGAACCAAAAAGTGCTAGGAGATCACTCAAACGCATTTCTCTCTCGCGTCATATCTTGATTATTTCATAGTTTTTGCATAGTTTATGTAATTTTACTTCAACATGGTGGCATTTGTACAGTTATGTATATACAATAACACTATCAAAAAGCTGCGTGTATGTGTTATACACCAAAATGTCAAATTAATATGCGAAGGCGTTTTCCGGAAGGACTATGACAATAAACAATATAATGACGAGCATACATGGCTAAACCTGGGTATTTGTAAAACCCCCCTTACAGCATGCTATATGGTGGAATGTCAGAAATGTCCAGGTTTTGACTCATTAAGAGAAACAATACAAAATTATTTCGATAGATATGAAATGGAAATAGTGCAGTACGATATACGGACGACTACCGGCAGATCACACTTTGTGACAAAAATAGACAATGTTGACGAATTCATTGATACATTTTTGGAAAAAATTCCGAAAGATTTTGCAGAGAATTATAGTTTTATCATATAAAATGAGGTGCTGTCATATCATTGGACGAACAATCCAGCCACCATACATACATCCCTTCGGAGTTTACGACAAAACAGACGTTTAAATAAAATTTACTAGCTGTATTATAATAAGTTATATTTTAAAACAACTCTATAACAGTACAATTATTTCTCAAAAAATTCATAAGATACCTAGAAAAATTTTCTACTTTTCGGATGGATCCGGCGCTCAGTATAAAAATAAAGCTAATATGTATTGCCTTACATATCATGAAAATATTTTCGACATCAAAGCTGGGTGGAACTTTTTTTGTATCGCTCATGGAAAAAACGTATGCGATGGTTATGGTGGAACACTTAAGCGATGGGTGGCACGGGCAAGCATACAGAATAAGGATTGAGCAATTGCATCACCCATTTCCATGTTCAACTGGGCAAAAGAAAATATACATAACATGAATTTTATTTATATTCTCCAACAGGAGTATGCAAAAGAAGTACGTGCCCAAAGCTGAAACATATACCAAAAACGGAGTTAATTCATCATGTACATCTAGTAAGTGTTGGTAAGGTTCGCACCAAATATTTTTCAAAAGCCGATACATTTAATACATATGAAATACTTAAATAAACTCTAATCTAACTTTAATCTAATATATAATAGTGGTATTCATGCAAACAAGAAAACCTAGAACTTTTGAACTTAGAGTTTGCCCCGAACCGTTTCATGAGGCACCAAATAAAGTTGCTCAGTGTATCTATGCAGCAATTGTCAAAAAAAGGCTGATAAAGTAAATATACATACATATTCATATACATATACATACGTATATGCTTTACCTATTCCATTATTTTATTTTTTTCACATAAATCAAAAACCCTCTCTTTTTTCCATACAAAAATATTGACATTGAAATGTCAAAAGTTTTCACGTTTCTTTTTCCAGGTTTGCTCAGCACATTTGCCTCGAATACTTTCCACTTTTGTGCAAGTCGCTTTGTATGGGAAATTTATTTGTTTTGACGTTTGCTGTGCAAGTTTATGTTGTTTTCGGGTTTACGAGTTTACGAGGTTCTTTCTAGCTTTCATGAAGACCACTAATATAATACATATACTACGTTGTTTATAAAATATACAACTACATGTAACAACTAATGCTGTTTACATCAAAGATTCCCAGTAGTGGCTGATATCAGCAAATTAAACTCACACGTATACTTACGCTCTTTTGTTTCATCGTCAATCAACCAATGGGAAATCAGCATGTTGAGTGGGAGAGACAAACTACACTTGCAGAACTTCAGTGCCTTATTTTACATTTTAATCGTCATCGAGACTGCTGTCAGTGAACACATAAATTTGCGATATTGCTATATATTTATTGGGATATATTTATTAATGATGTCAGCCGAAAAGTATTTTATGTTACAAAATGCTTTTGATGACATGCAATGTCTTATTTGTCATAAGACATTTAAAAAAACTAAGAAATATAATTTAAAAAAACATTTTGAAGATGTTCACAAAGACATGAATTATTTTCAGGGGGAAGAAAAAGAAAAACAATTTAAAATTTATAAGTAAATTTTTATTGAAAAGTTGAAGTTTATATATATATGTTTAGATATTGTAAAAAATGGAAGGCCATTTTCAGATGTGCCATTTGTCAAAAATATATTGAGTAAAGTTTTTGGAAAACTTCATTATAAAACTAACCCGCAAAAGTATAACCCGGCGATCCCTTTATTTGGGTGCTATTGTGGAATCGGCATTAAGAGAAAAATTAAAAAATTGCGAATTTTTTTCATTCTGTATTGATGAAAGCACCGATATTAATGACCTTTGTCAACTTGTAATCTGCATTCGATGCGTTGATTCAGATTACAATGTTTTCAAGTCGATATATTCTGTTGAAACATTCTATGGCAATGTAACCGGCAAATTATTGTTCGATGTCGTCAACGAAAAACTTCTTTCCGTTGTTGATTCTAACAAATTAGCCGGAGTTTGTACGGATGGTGCGAACACTATGACACGTAAACGTGACGGATTGTAGGCCAGATGAAAAAAAAATAAATTGAGGTTTATACCTAGCATTGTATAATGCACCAGGCTGCTCTTGCTTCTAAATTTATTTCCAAGCATCCGGCCATGAAGGCTACTGAGCGGATAATTAATAGGATAAGGGGCGGCCATAACTCACTGACTCATAGAAAAATTGTGACATTTCTAAAAAATTCAAATGCTTTTCACCACGATCTATTAATGTTTACTGAGGTACGTTGGTTAAGCCGAGTTAACAGTATTAATAGATTGTTTGAGCTTAGAAATGAAGTATTTGAATTATTTTGGAAGCTGAAAATATCGAAACAACCGAAAAAGAATATTTAAAAGATTATCAATTTTTTGATTAATGTATGAGAAATTCATACTACAAGCTTACAAGTCATGAAAAAGAAGAACATGGTGGAAAAATTCTGTCTGTTCTTGTTGTTGGAATTATAGGCCTTTCAGTGATGTTGATACTTAGGGATCTTCGATCGATACTAATTCGCACATGTGAATTGTTGAATTCAGTTTGTATATATACGATTGATGATCAACCGATGGTATCAATTCAGGCTCAGTAGTTAGGCATCTGACGATGAACGTGTCACGGAGTTCGAATCTAGTCATGCCAGTGAGTGTGTGTTGAAACTGAAGTGTCTATTATTTCCAACAAAAACTAACCATTTTCAATTCGAAATTTCATGGCTCGTGAGCTTGTAGTATGAATTTCTCATACATTAACCATGTAACTGACACTAGCACGGTCTTCAAAAATGCTATACCACGAAAAAATCCAACTCTTTGATATTAATTAGAAACTCACCTCAAGGCATTGCAACAATGCGAGAATGCATGAGGAAAAGAAGAACATGGTGGAAAAATTCTGTCTGTTCTTGTTGTTGGAATTATAGGCCTTTCAGTGATGTTGATACTTAGGGATCTTCGATCGATACTAATTCGCACATGAGAATTGCAGAATTGAGGTTTCAGATATACGATTGATGATCAACCGATGGTATCAATTCAGGCACAGTAGTTAGGCATCTGATGATGAACTTGTCACGGAGTTCGAAACTAGTCATGCCAGTGAGTGTGTGTTGAAACTGAATTGTCTATTATTTCCAACAAACACCAACCATTTTTCAATTCGAAAAATTTTCATGACTTGTAAGCTTGTAGTATGAATTTCTCATACATTAACCAAAAACTAACAAAATCGGTCAACAAAATTCAAATAAATGTAACTGATTCAAAAATGCTATACCACGAAAAAATACAACTCTGTGATATTGATTAGAAACTCACCTCAAGGCATTGCAACAATGCGAGAATGCATGAGGAAAAGAAGAATATGGTGGAAAAATTTTGTCTGTTCTTATTGTGGGAATTATAGGCCTTTCAGTGATGTTGATACTTAGGGATCTTCGATCGATACTAATTCGCAAATGTGAATTGCAGAATTGAGTTTGTATATATACGATTGAGGATCAACCGATGGTATCAATTCAGGCACAGTAGTTAGGCATCTGATGATGAAATTGTCACGGAGTTCGAAACTAGTCATGCCAGTGAGTGTGTGTTGAAACTGAATTGTGTATTATTTCCAACAAAAAACAACCATTTTTCAATTCGAAAAATTTTCATGACTTGTAAGCTTGGAGTATGAATTTCTCATACATTAACCAAAATCTAACTAAATCGGTCAACAAAATTCAAATTCAAATAAATGTAACTGACACTAGTTTCCGCACTCGAAAACAATAGCTCAACATGTGACAAAGAGCGATTGCAACCAACCTGCATAGTATAATATGTATAATAAATTCCCTGCGTTGGATGGTAATATTTCCTCAGAAGAAATTAGTGGATCAATTCGAGAAATATTAAAGTTGTTGTTAGAATCATCCACTAAAACTAGATCAAGGACGAAGATGGCGGTATATAAGAACACGTGACAAACAGTTTCAAATTGTCTAAATTAATTGACTTACTTTACTTACTTATCCGGTCACGAACAACCCCGAGGGGTCAGGGACCTTACAAAAGGAAGATAACATGTTTCGCCAACCAGTTCGATCTTTTGCCTTATCTCTCCAGTTGGCAATACCAAGTGTACGCAAAGATTCGTCAACCTGATCCCTCCAGCCGAGTCTTGGTCTTTCTATTTTTCTTCTTCCTTCGAGTTCGATTTCGAAAACCCTTCGTGCTGGTTCGTCTTCATCCATTCTACTGATATGGCGTTATTTTGATCAGCTTAACTATGTAAATGTCGGGATATAGCTCATACAGCTCATGGTTCATGCGTCGCCGATACTCGCCGTTGTGCACTATAGGGCCATACATTTTTCGGAATATTTTTCTCTCGAAGCCTCCTGCAGATGTTCCATCTGCGTGTGATAAGACCCAGGATTCTGGGCCATAAAGCAAGACAGGTTGTATGGGAGTCTGGCATAGTTGGACTTTTATTACTCGAGAGACGGCTTTATCTCTAAAGTGCTTGCCTAGCCCAATTTTAAATATATTCGCAAGCACAATTCTCTGCTTGACCTCAAGGCTGACATTGTTGTTTTTGTTTACGGCAGATCCGAGGTATATAAATTCGTCCACAACCTCGAAATTATAACGATTATCCACGTTCACGCTTTGGTCTAATCGCTGAAACCATTAATTTTGTCTTGTCCTCATTTACCGTCAGACCCACTTTTGCTGACTACTTCTCAATTCTCGAAAACATCGCAGTAACTTCTCTAACTGTGCGTCCACTGATATCTATATCATCAGCATACGCGAGCAGCAGGTGACTTTTGCTGCTGATGTTTTTATTCATGTTGACAGCAGCTTTTCTCAGAATAATCTCTATTAAGATGTTAAAGAGATCGCACGATAGGGTGTCACCTTTTGTGAGGCCTCGCTTAGTTTCAAAAGGTTCGGTAAGATCCTTACCAACTTTCACAGGATTTGGTGTTCGTTAGGGTCATCCTGCAAAGGCGTATGAGTTTTGCAGGAATACCAAGTTCAGACCTTGCTTCGTAGAGTTTCCCCGTATCGGGCTATCGAAGACCGCCTTATAATCAACAACAAAAATGATAGGTGTCGATTTTTTTTCGTGGGTCTTCTCCAGGCCTAAAGCCACACTGGTATGGTCCAATCAGATCAGCGATGATTGGTTTTAGTCTTTAGCACATTATGCTAGATAGAACCTTATATCTTACAGTCTTACATTTTTTTGTGCGGCGTTGGAAAAGTTTAAATTTTTGTGTTGATTGCTTGCTAATATTTATTAAAATGGCATCTGGTGAAAGAAAGGTAACTATTTTTTTGTTGATTATAGAAATTTCATCGAGTTTTGCAATACACATGTTAGTGATGTGTCCAATAAGATAACAAATGCAAATCATTTTTGTCTGCTTTTTCCTAAATGTGATTTTAGTGTAATATTTTTTTTTTTTAAGTTGCCAACGAAAAGTGCTCTTGTTCCGTATAGCAGCAGCGACTCCGAGCTAGACATTGACGAAGAAATGTGTGTAGGAAAGAGAGGATACAAAGCTCCTAAAGCTGTTCCTAAGAGATTGGAAAAAATGAAACAGCGAAATACCACGGTTAAACCGAATCCCTGTATCCATAACAATTGTGGAAGAAACTGCAGCTCCAATTTCACTGAAAAGGACAGGGAGTTATTAAACGAGCATTTCTGGGGCATGGGCAGCAGCAATAGACAAAAAGAATGGTTGCGCTCATGTATTAAACGTAAATCTGTTGCCAGAAAAAGATCGGAAAGTGCAAAAAGACAATTTACTTATGAGTACAACATCAACTACAACTTCAAACATATTGAAGTTTGTCAACAATTTTTACTTACAACACTAAATATATCCCAACAAAGGCTAAGAAACGTCAGAAATAGTAAAAACATAATGAGTGCTGGGGGTGATATTAACACGAAAGCAAAGCCACACAATAAAACTGATGAATCAAAAATACTGGTATTGAAATCATTTATTGAAAATTTGCCCGCAGTTCCGTCACATTACTGCCGAAATAAAAGTAATAAGCTGTATATTTCAAGTGAATTTCGAAACATTTCTGGTTTATATAAGGCCTTTACATAACATTTAATAAGTATTCATAAGGAATCGTCTCAGTTGTCCCTAAGAGTTTTTCGTTCAGTTTTTAAAAATAACTTCAATATTGGTTTCCACTTGCCTAAAAAGGACAAATGCGTTACATGTGAAAGCTACAAAAACTTGGAAGAGGAAGAAAAAAAAACTATCGAGCAGTCTGAAAAATACAAAAATCATATAAAGGACAAGGAGGAGTGTAAAAAAATATTTTTGGAGGAACAGACACAAAGCAAAACAAATTCATCGTTTTTATGCGCTAGCTTCGATGTACAAAAAGTTTTAAACACGCCCCATTCAAAAAGTGTTACATTATTTTATTCAAGAAAATACTCATACTATAACGAAAGTGTTTTATGAAAATGGTACAAGAAATGGTTATTGCTTTTTGTGGGGAGAGACTGACGGAAAAAGAGGATGCAATGAAATTGCCACAGTATTGTTCCAATATTTGGAACGTGTTGACCAGAGAGGAACCTGTTCTTCAATAAGCCTTTACTGCGACAGCTGTGCGGGTCAAAACCGAAATAGAGCAGTGCTTTCAGCTTTGAAATTTTATCTTGAAACTGCTGTTTTTATAAAGAAAATAAAAATTACATATTTATTACCTGGACATACAATGATGCCTGTGGACTCCATTCACAGCACTATAGAGTCGTTTATCCGTGACAGAAGTGTTTGGGCTCCAAGTGAATGGTATACTGTGATGTCCAATGCAAGAACTCGACCAGCTGGTTATGAATGTGTTTTGATGAATAATGGAGATTTTAAAGACTGGAAAGCTTTTTCGCATGTACTGTTTCCTAGTTCAATAAAAATTTCATTTAAAACTCTACGCTCTGCCATATTTGTAAAAGACAGTTCCATTATCATACTTAAGTATGGTTATTTTGAAAATTCCGAAACAACAAAAATCGATCTCAGGACGATATCACGCTCAAAACGAAATTTGCCCATAACAAAAAATGGACCAATTCCTGCATATAATGATTGCTTAAAAATTTCATCTGCTAAATACAATGATTTAAAAAAGCTTTGCGATAAAAATACAATTAATAAAAAATTCCACAACGAATATTTAAGCCTAAAACACGCAAATTCTATTAAAGATACATTACCAGAAACAGATGAAGAAGACACTAAAGAATACACCTTGTATTACCATGAATTTAATTTTTTTTATTACATTAAACGTTACGTTATCCTATGTGAATTTCCTTTTTTTTAAGTTGTCCACATTTCGAAAATAAATTTAAAAAAAAAACTTAACCGACACAAATACATCACTTTAGCTTGCTACAATGACAGCGAAAAAAACTTAAGTCACAAAAATCCAACTTCTTTTTTAAAAATGACGAATGTAACGATTAAGATTAGTTAATTACTCAAAGAAAAGCATAAATTGAAAGTTTCATGCTAATACCTGCACTGAGTACTGAGAAAACTCCTGAAAAATTCAGTTTTTGTCGCTTAAGTTTTTTTTGGCGGTTAGGGCTCGATATGCTATGGATAAAAGGCTCATTCCACGGTAGTTGGCACAGAGACTCGGGTCACCTTTTTTAAATATGGGACATAGTACACTGAGACTCCAATCGCCGGGTATGCATTCATCGAAGCAAATTTTGCTAATGAGGTGATGCATGCACCTTATCAGCCCATCGCCGCCAGCCTTAAACAGCTCCGCCGGTAATCCATCGGCTCCTGCGGCTTTGTTGTTCTTAAGCCGGGCAATGGATATTCTGACCTCGTCTTGGTTAGGAGGGCGGCAATCGACATCGTCGTCCAAATTTTGATCGATTGTCTTGTCATTGGATATCTCAAGTACCAATAGCGCAGAGAAATGATCTCTCTATATTCCCAACATACACTGCACATCTGCGATGAGATTTCCGTCCTTGTCTTTACAGAAGGGGGGCCCTGAACCATATCCATTAGTTTCATCCATTTTTGACTTTTAGGTAGAATTTCCGGGCTTCGTTCTTCCTTCTGTATGACTCAATTTTCTCAGTCTCGCGCTTTCTCCACTTCCGTTTCTAAAGAGACGGTTTACCTCCTTTCTTTTCTCCCTACACCGCTCAGTCGCAGCTCGCGTTGCAATTGGCTGAAGCATTGCCATGCGTGGAGCGTTCTTTTCATCATTTGCAATGCGACACTCTTCATCAAACCATGGTTTGCTGCGAAGCGGTTTTTCCACTGCGCTTCAGGATCGTCATCAGGAGAGGGTGGGTTCTGTGCCAAAAGTTGCGAGAGATTCCTTGACTAGGCTGTGGCTACCTCTGCTAATTGCAGCTTTCCGATGTCCAGCTTTCTCTGCATCTAGTTTCGTACGATTTTCGCCCTACTTAATCTTGTGCGAACCTTTGCTGCTACCAGGTAGTGATCAGAATCAATGTTAGCTCCTCTGATCACTCGTACGTCCTTCCATCAATTACCACGTGATCAATTTGGTTCTTCGTTCTTTGATCAGGCGATATCCAAGTAGCCTTGTGGATGTCTTTATGCAGGAATCTTGTACCACTAATGACCATGTTTTTTTTTGCCGCGGCAACGTCAATCAGTCTCATACCGTTTTCGGACCTGTCAGCATATAGACTGAAATTGCCAATAGTTGGATGAAACACATTCTCCCTGCCTACTTTAGCATTACAATTTCCTAGTACAATCTTAATGTGTTGGCCAGGGCAGCGTTCATACGTTTCCTCTAGGAGCTCATAGAATATCTCTTTGGCATCATCATCTTTCTCTTCTGTCGGAACATGCACACAAATTAGGGAAATATAAAATTATTTCGCTTTTATGCGGATTGGGGCTATAAGTTCACTCACAGGATTGAACCTAGCGACTGGATGTCGCATTCTTTTGCCAACTACAAATTCGCAACCAAATTCATGATTTTTCCATTACGGTTTCCTGTATTGCGGTAATGTCAGCCTTATAACCTTCGAGGACATCTGCCAATTGGAAACTTGCACCAGATCTATATAGAGTTCTCACATTCCAGGTGAATATCCGTAAATCGTGGCCCTTATAACGTTTGCGGGGCCGTCAACAAATAGGGGTTGTTTATGTTTTTGGTTTCGTTTTTGTATTTCCACTGCCATTATGAACGGTGGCGGGAGGCAAACCCAGTCCAACGTGCTTTTGCATTTTATCTACTGCTAGGATATTTCATTGCAGCCGCCCGTTATGGATCAGACGCTGACCAGGATGCAATTTCTTCTAGATTTTCTTCTTTTGGTTTTTTTATCCGACGCTGGCCCATATGTTTGTCTCATCCGCCTCCTAAAGGACAAAAGAATATGCCCGATAGCTTGATGAGCTTCAGTGACATCAGTCACCTACTAAGCCTGAGACACATCAGTGAGCGCATAACCAAATCAGGCTGCTCATTTATTTTCGCCTTCTCACTCTAGCTAGCTAACGGAGGTTTCCGATAAAGCTATTGTCCAGGACATACTGCATGAAAGTTGTGAGCGGCGTGGACTGCCCAATGAAGGAATCATTTCTGGCCACTTCCAAGTGAATGGCTATCAGAAACTTTCCACCTCCACGGACATGGGACTATAATAAATTCAAGATCGCCAATGTCATCAATTGTAACTAACTCAGAAGATAAAGAATTTTCAATTGAGATTAAAACACCACCACCAATTTTACCAACACGATCTTTTCTATAAACCACGTACTTATTGCAGAACAACTCTGAGTTAAAAACATTAGGTTTAAGCCATGTCTCAGAAAATGCAACGACCTCAAAATCAAAACTATCAACGAATAATCTAGACAATTTAGTATTCAAACCGCGAACATTTTGATACGCCATATTCAAACATCCAATTAGTTTCTTGTAGCTCCCCTATTTCCAGACGGCACTCTAGCAAACTTATCACGTCTACCATTATCCTGATATACAAATTCCCTTACGAACGTTCTGTGAGGCCAAAATTCAGAATACACCAGTTTGACCTACGTTCTGAAAATTGTGATTTCAGCTTGAATCACTGTATTTCCGACTAATTTAGACGATATGATCCACTCAACGTTCTCGGTCCCGGACCTGACCCCGGGGCGGGATTATCACTTATCCGTGTCTGTGGAAGCGATAGAACCCACAGAAACGACTTCAGTAAAAGTAGAAGTGGCAGAAGATTTCACTGTGGTTGAACTCAGAGCTTGGGAAGAATTAACGTCCATTAAATTCGACGAGGAAGGAATTACCAACAGAGGGGACTTTTGGTGAACCTGCTCTCTTTTCCAATCCCGGATATTTATTGACCGTCCCAATAAAATTAGAAAATCCACCAGATAAAGCCCAAATCTCCTTTTCCTTATCAGAAAATTCAGACTTTATGCTCCTGAAGAATCTGTAGAACTCCAAATCTAATTTTCTACAATCCAGGCCACACCAACGAAGACCCTTATCATCACCAAGTTTGTCTGCCACTCTTGCATAAAGGCCCACTCATTTAACATGTACCAAGCCATCACACAACGAGCAAGAAATAAGTAAATCAGAGTAAAAATAAATAAATTAGAAACAAGTATTAAAAAGAGAATTCCCAAATCGACAAAAATTACCAACGACGGCCAATTGAGGTCAATACACTGGAAAATTTCAAAAAAATCCACGATATGGTGTTGGCCGATCGAAGAGTAAAAGTGTGTGAGATTGTTGATGCCATAGGCATTTGATATGGCAGTGTGGTTTGAATTTTAAATGATCAGTTGGGTTTAAGAAAACTGTCTGCAAGATGGGTGCCTCGTTTGCTCTCAATTGACCATAAACGTTGTTTAACCGCAATTCGAAGGAGTTTTTGCGGCGTTTTGTAACTGTGGCTGAAACATGGATCATGGATCTAAACCGGCTCCGAAGAAGGCCAAGGAAAATTTGTCGGCCAATAAGGTGATGGCAACTGTATTTTGGGATGCACGCGGGATAATCCAAGTCGATTACCTTCAAAAGGGAAAAACAATAAACGGCGAATGTTATTGTGATTATATTATTATGAGATAATGCGTGGGTGCACACGTGTGTAGTCTCAATGGCAGAATTCCATGCATTAGGCTACGAATTGGTACCTCATCCGACATATTCTCCAGATTTAGGCCCCAGTGACAATTTCCTATTTCCAAACCTAAAGAAATGGCTCGGTGGAAAGAGATTTAGCTCCAACGATGAAATTATTGATCAAACAAATGCCTATTTTATGGACCTCGAAAAATCATATTTGATACTAAATGGGAGAAACGTTGGACTAAGTGTATTGAGCTAAAAGGAGATTATGCTGAAAAATATTTTTTTTTCTGCAAAAAAACTGTGTTTTATTTAAAAAGTCACGGACTTATTGATCCGCCCTTGCATTAAGTGCCAAAACCAGATAGCAACTCGAACACACAAATAACGAAACAAAGAGAATGTAAGAGAAAACAAAAATCAAACAAGTACAAGGTTAGACGTTCTCAACAATGACAAAAAAATATTATTGTTGTTGTTTGGGTTTTACACGATCAAAAGAATTTCCAATTGCACACAATAATAATAATTAATTTTACATATCTTCGCTCTATTAACACAACAAGTAATTTTTGAAATAAGAAAATAAAGTTAAATTCACGGAGCACAACTTAAAACGTCACAAAATCGGAGTACAGTTGCCAATAACGTTAGACAGCTAAAAAACATATACGGTGACGAATTTTGACCTGAAAAGGCATTATAACGGCAGCAACTAATAGAATACAGGTGTCAAATTTCATCAAAATCGAGGGGATCAAGTTTCAAAAGTATGGTTTTGGGTTGATTTTCTTTTGGAATTACCCTATATATGAAAAAAAGTTAAATGTATTATAAACATGCGAAGAATAAGTTTTAGAATGTTTTATAACATCTTGTTATTAAAAAATGATTTTTTTATTCCGCAAATTAAAAATTAAATCATTGTAGATACTTTCCCAAAAAATGTTCCCCTTGACATTTTTTGGAAACAATGTAAAGCGTACATGTGGTTCTGGGCACGTCCAATTTAATATGGAAGGAAATCCAATAGAAAAGTCTGAAAGTAATGTTTGTTCTAAATGTCCTACAGTTTATACTAAACAAATGCGATACGCTTTTTTATCGAATGTGCACTCCGTTGTGACTTCAGTTTCTGAAAGACTTATCAAACTAGAAAAATGGAATTTGGGGTTTTTGTGCATTATCTCGCATTCGGATTTTATCGTATCGTGAATATTTTGTCTGAAAAGTGATTTTAAACATTTAAAAAATAAACAATTTTTCTTAAGGCTGCAACTAGTTAACAGGCTAGACGCTGCTGAAGATGATGATTCCTTCACACACATCGAAACGATCGTCCAGCGAATGTTAGTAGAAATCCCACCCGCGGCAGTTACATTTCTTTCACTAACCGGAGAAAACATGATCTGTTAGTCTTAAAGGAAATTACAACTTTAAAAATAACTCGGGTCTTACTACTTATCCGGTCTCGGCCAACCCCGGGGGTCAGGGACCTTACAAAACGAAGATAACATATTTCGCCAACCAGTTCGATCTTTTGCTTTATTTCTCCAGTTTGAAATACCAAGTGTACGCAAGGATTCGTCAACCTGATCCCTCCAGCGGAGTCTTGATCTTCCAATTTTTCGTCTTCCTTCGAGTTCGGTTTCGAAAACCGTTCTTGCTGGTTCGTTTTCATCCATTCTACTGACATGGCCTAGCCAGCGCAATCGCGTTATCTTGATCCGCTTAACTATGTCAATGTCAGGCCGTTGTGCATTATAGGGCCATAAATTTTTCGGAGTATTTTTCTCTCGAAGACTCCTACAGATGTTTCGTCTGCTTACAATAGGACCCAGGACTCTGCGCCATAAAGCAAGACAGGTTGAATGAGAGTCTGGTATAGTTGGACTTTTGTTACTCGAGAGAAGGCTTTATCTCTAAAGTGCTTGCTTAGCTCAAAATAACATCTATTCGCAAGCACAATTCTCCGCTTGATTTCAAGGCTGACGTTGTTGTTTTTGTTCACGGCAGATCCGAGGTATATAAATTCGTCCAATACCTCGAAGTTATAACGGTTATCAACGTTCACGCTTTGGTCTAATCGTGTGGAGGCCCTGTTCGTTGAAACCATTAATTTTGTCTTGTCCTCATTTACCGTCAGACTCACTTTTGCTGACTCCTTCTCAATTCTCGAAAAAACCGCAGTAACTTCTCTAATTGTGCGCCCAATGATATTTATATCATCAGCATACGCGAGCAGCATGTGACTTATGCTGCTGATGGTTTTATTCATGTTGACTGCAGCTTTTCTCATAATGATCTCCATTAAGATGTTAAAGAGATCGCCCGATAGGGTGTCGCCTTGCCTGAGGCATCGCTTAGTTCCGAAAGGTTCGGTAGGATCCTTACCAACTTTCACTCCGGATTTGGTCTTCGTCAAGGTCATCCTGCAAAGGCGTATGAGTTTTGCAGGAATACCAAGCTCAGACCTTGCTTCATAGAGTTTCTCCCGTATCGGACTATCGAAGGCCGCTTTACAGTCGATAAATAGATGATAGATGTCAATTTGTTTTTCGTGTGTCTTCTCCAGGATTTGACGTAGCGTGAAAATCTGGTCAGTTGTCGATTTTCCAGGCCTAAAGCCACACTGGTATGGTCCAATCAGGTCAGCGATAATTGGTTTTAGTCTTTCGCACATGATGCTTGATAGAACCGTATATGCTATGGATAAAAGGCTTATTCCACGGTAGTTGGCACAGATACTCCGGTCACCTTTTTTAAATATGGGACATAGTACACTGAGACTCCAATCGCCGGGCATGCATTCATCTAACCAAATTTTGCTAATGAGCTAATGCATGCACCTTATCAGCTCATCGCCGCCAGCCTTAAACAGCTCCGCCGGTAATCCATCGGCTCCTGCGGCATTGTTGTTCTTAAGCCGGGCAATAGCTGTTCTGACCTCGCCTTGGTAAGAAGGGGGGGCAATCGCCGTCGTCGTCCATATTGTGATCGATTGTCCCATCGTCATTGGATATCTCAGGTACTAGTAGCGCGGAGAAATGCTCTCTCCATATTCCCAACATGCTCTGCACATCTGCGACGAGATTTCCGTCCTTGTCTTTACAGAGGGGGGCCCTGAACCATGTCCATTAGTTCCGTTTTCAACTTTTTGGTAGAATTTTCGGGCTTCCTTCTTCCTTCTGTATGTCTCAATTTTCTCACACTCGCGCTTTCTCCACTGCCGTTTCTTACCCCTAAATATACGGTTTACCTCCTTTCTTTTCTCCCTATACCGCTCAGTTGCAGCTCGCGTTGCAATTGACTGAAGCATTACCATATGTGCAGCGTTCTTTTCGACATTTGCAATGCGACACTCTTCATCGTACCACGGTTTATTGCGAAGCGGTTTTTCGAAACCAAGTACGGTTGTTGCGGCAGTTTTTATAGAGTCGAAAATGGGTTTCCACTGCGCATCAGGATCGTCATCGGGAGGGGGTGGGTTTTGTGACAAACGTTGCGAGATCTTCCTTGAGTAGGCTGTGGCTACCTCTGGTAATTGCAGCTTTCCGATGTCCAGCTTCCTCTGCGTCTGGTTTCGTACGATTTTCGCTCTACTTAAACTTGTGCGAACCTTTGCTGCTACCAGGTAGTGATCAGAATCGATGTTAGCTCCTCTGATCACTCGTACGTCCATTACACTGGATGAGTGCCTTCCATCAATTGCCACGTGATCAATTTGGTTCTTAGTTCTTCGATCAGGGGATACCCAAGTAGCCTTGTGGATGCATTTATGCTGGAATCTTGTACCACTAATGACCATGTTTTTTGCCGCGGCAAAGTTAATCAGTCTCATACCGTTGTCGGAACTGTCAGCATGTAGACTCCCTTCCTACTTTGGCATTAAAATCTCCCAGTACAATCTTAATGTCATGGCCAGGGCAGCGGTCATACGTTTCCTCTAGGAGCTCATAGAATACGTCTTTGGCATCATCATCTTTCTATTCTGTCGGGGCATACACACAAATTAGGGAAATATAAAAATATTTCGCTTTTATGCGGATTGTGGCTATACGTTCACTCACAGGATTGAACCTAGAGACTAGATGTCGCGGTGTTTTGCCAACTACAAATCCGCAACCAAATTCATGTTTTTTTTCATGGCAACTGTAGTATATATCGCAGTTTATTTTTCTTGTGCAGCCATGTCCTGTCCAACGCATTTCCTGGATAGCGGTAATGTCAGCCTTATAACTTTCGAGGACATCTGCCAGTTGGATACTTGCACCGGATCTATATAGAGTTCTTACATTCCAAGTGCATATCCGTAAATCGTGGTCCTTATAACGTTTGCGGGGGTCGTCAACAAATAGGGGTTGTT
Organism: Phaonia tiefii; assembly: GCA_963931995.1. Lineage (NCBI taxonomy): Eukaryota > Metazoa > Arthropoda > Insecta > Diptera > Muscidae > Phaonia > Phaonia tiefii. Next base: position 113,140,960 of record OZ008368.1, on the reverse strand, counting down.
TATGTTTTCTTGTTCGTTTACGTATTTTCACTGCCATTATGAACGGTGGATGGAGGCAAACCCAGCTTAACTCGGGTCTAAGACAACTAAAACTGGAATTATGTTTTGCAGCCTTCAGCATAATTAGAGGTAGTGACCAGGGGGATGCCCATTTAAGTCCAGTTTTACTATGACAGCAGACTGTGTATTCATATGCAAATTAATAAAAATCGATACTTATATTTAAAAACATTTACCATTTTTGCAATCCTTTTTTGATCCTGTACGCACCAAAGGGCCGTCCTACAAAAAACTTTTGGATTTTTGGTTTTTTTAGCTGTGTCCCGCCAATACAAATTTTGCCGAGTATTTTGAGTGGAATTTCCGAGTATATTAAAAAGTGGAAATTTGTGCATATTAATGCAGAACGAATTTAAGTCCTAATAAACAAATTATAACAGTAATTCAGAAATTCATACACAATTTTTATTTGTTCAATTTAACAAACATTATTGTTTGTAACATTTTCGTAGAAAGATTCCACCTTAGATCAGTGAGACCTAGTCGCAGTGCTAAAATGCCCTCTCAACGCTAACTTCTGTAGCTGGGACGCTGTGCACAACTTTAGCCAGTTGGTATAAATTGGGAAATACAAATTTTTTCTCTTCCCAATACTCCATGATATCTCTATCCAATGCTATTGGTTTGGGGTTGTAATAATCAATTTCTGCTATAGCCGCCTAAAGCTCCTCCTCTCGGTCATCTTCTGACTCTTCATCGCTGGACCTCACTTCAATTCAATTTAGATTTTCATTGAGTATTGAGCACGAAGTTGCATTATTTATACTATGGGACTCCGTTAAATCCGACATGGAGAATACTGATGCTTCCGAAACATTATTCACAGGTGTTGATAGATTACACAAGGGAACAAAATCGAAAAAATTTTCATACCATTTAAAACCACTATTTTTTTCTGATGTATTACGGCATCCATGTTACAAAAGTGGACAAAATTTTAAATTCTATCGACAAGTTTTTTTAAATAATTTTTTAAGTAAAATTGTCCATTTTTGAAAAGCTTGTTCCACGGATTTTAACATAACTCAAGAACGATTCATCCCACTTTACTGGTGAATACACCAAATAATTTGCTACTAAAATACCTACAAGTTTTGTTAACATTATTTTTTAGCCTGCACAAGAGTTGCGGAGTTATCTAAAAAGTTGTGGTGAAAAACAATATTTTTCAGCCAAAATGTATACAAATTTTTTTTTTAAAGAATTAGAAAAAATCCTAACCGGCAAAAAGTGGTCGGTTTAGCACTATGATAGTAAAGCCTGACCTTATAGGAAAAAAATGAGACATTTCATAAGAAAATCGATGGATAAATTTTGATTTTATTCACAATTAGGTAAAGGTATCCCATTTCGTCAAGAATATTGAAATTTTATAACTTCAACAAAAATGAGCAAAAATTTAAAATATTTTTTTTTTATGATTCTGATATGAAAAAAATGAATTTCGATTGAAAATAGTTACATTGAGCAGCAACAAATTTGAATTTAATGCTTGTGCTCTTGTAAAAACACAACACAACAAACAAAGTGTTGTAAAAACCCAGTTCTACCTGAATGCAACACGAAGATAAAACACACTTGACAATCATAGTTGCTAATAATCTTCTTTCGGTTGATTGAACCTTAAAACCATTTTATATTTTATTAAAATCTATATTTTATTAGTTGAATTTATAATAAGAAATAAAATAAGAAAGTAAATAAATAATTAATTTAAACTAGAAACTCTGGAATTTTCTTTTATGCGATTTTCTACTATTCTTGAATGACGAAGTGTTACTCTGAATACTCCAGCAAAAATCAGCCATCATGTGTGCATCCCGCCGACCCTGGTATCGTTCCTCCATTGTCCGGATATCTTGGTGGAATCTTTCGCCCTTTTCTTCACTCAAGTCTCCTAGATTTTCAGGAAAACGAGCTAAGTGGCTGTCCAGGTAGTGTACTTTGATGCTCATGTTGCACCCAAGTCGGTGGAAGTGAGATAACATATCTTCAATGTGCGCAACGTAATCATAAGACTTGTTAGTTTCCTAAGAAATTTTTAATAACCCACACAAACGAATCCCATGCATTCTTCTCAATTTCGGACATTGAACTGTCAAAATCAGTATCCTTCACCAATTTGCGAATTTGTGGACCATCAAATATAACTGCTTTCCGCTTTTCCATGCTCAGATTGGAAAACTTCCTTGAAATATATTGGAAACATTCACTATCTTTGTTAAGTGCTTTAACATATTGTTTCATCAGACCAAGTTTAATGTGAAGAGGGGGTAATATGATACGATCTCGGGGCACTAGAGCTTCGTTTATAACATTTGGCATACCTGGAACCAGTATTTCCCCAGTAGGCCATTATCTTCTCGTCCAATGTTCTGATATAGCTCTGTTGTTCCATAAACATATGAAACAAGGATATTTGGTAAAGCCGCTTTGTTGACCTAAGAGGAAATTGACCATCTTTAGATCAACACAAATTACCCACTTATGCTCATCGTACTTTATCTTGTTCATGACCAATGCAATTACAGAGTATTTTTCTTTTACTTTGGTTGAATGTGCGATCGGCAAGGGGCCAAATTTATTTCTATTATGCAAAAGGACACACTTCAAGCTGCGTTTTGATGAGTCGATAAATAAACGCCATTCGTTTGAATCATATCTCTGTAAGCCCATGGCAGTCATCAAACCAGATATATCTGTGCAGTACACAAAATCATCCTCTTCAGCAAAATAATGAAGTAAGCCTTTTTCCCGAGTACAGTAATACGATACTTTAGTTTCTTCAGTTATCAGATCTGTTTCTTTCGTCCGGGACGCAAGTAATTCAGAAGATTTTTGCGACAATCCAAGGTCTCTAAATACATCATTAAGCTGGTCTTGATTCCATGGTCTCGGCGAGAAATGTTTGTGTGGGATGAACTCGTCATTTGCAGATGTAGATGGTAGTGCTGGAGCTGAACTATCTGATTGGTAACACATACTTGTGGTTGAGAGTCCTGGTGAAGATGAAAGCACTTGACTGCAGCTTGCACCCCGATCTTTTGCATTTGCAATTTCTTCCGAATGTAGAACTGCAATTGTAAACCCATCAGCAGACCCCGTGGGGTAAGACCATCGCATATATTTTCCGAAGCCGCTTGTTGTACTGAAACAAAAATAACAATCAGATTCGTCGATCGCTGTTTCTCTCCATAGCATAGGCTTCGAAATTTCCAAGTGTGGTTTCTGTAAAATTAAAAAAAATTTAAATTGAAAAATTTAGATAAGAAATACTGTTAGTATAAAATATTTCATATCTATTAACCTATAATCTCAGATGAAGTACAAAAAAAAAATATAAAGATTGCTATATTATAAATCCGCACAATTTAAACCAGCATTGGACACCGAGTACTATATGCATGTCATGTCGATTGAACTTATCTTCTAACGTAAATTAATTATAGGTTAATAGATATGGAATATTTTATACTAACAGTATTTCTTATCTAAATTTTTCAATTTCAATTTTTTTTTCATTTTACAGAAACCACACTTGGAAATTTCGAAGCCTATGCTATGGAGAGAAACAGCGATCGACGAATCTGATTGTTATTTTTGTTTCAGTACAACAAGCGGCTTCGGAAAATATATGCGATGGTCTTACCCCACGGGGTCTGCTGATGGGTTTACACTTGCAGTTCTACATTCGGAAGAAATTGCAAATGCAAAAGATCGGGGTGCAAGCTGCAGTCAAGTGCTTTCATCTTCACCAGGACTCTCAACCACAAGTATGTGTTACCAATCAGATAGTTCAGCT